>CM067358.1:7286120-7316120 GCA_034190875.2 Urechis unicinctus | reverse complement strand
ATTTGTCTACTATATTGCTATAAGAATTGTTTGAATGACCTTCTTTTCAACTGCTTCTGTAAACGAGATAACGACTGACATTTGTCATGACCTTCTTTACATTGTATCATGACTTTTCATCGATAAAGCAAATGATGGCATTGATGATTATACGGATAATATCAATGGTTAATCCCGCTACCAAACAAAAGTAGCCAAATATGCGAAATAACGACAGTTTTAGACGCAGTCATATGACACTAAGGTCGCTATGGTTGATTTATTTTGGATATTGTAATGTAGGTGACTGCTGCAATGCGATGTTGGTAGTAAGAATCCTCTAGGTTGCAGTTGCCATGTTGGTGAGAGTTGCCATGTTTATGGCTGCTGCCATGCTTGGGGCTTTATCACTATGCAAAACCTGGTGAGCCATATGACAGAAAAGGTTGCCGATGTACTAGCTTTGATGTTAGTTAAAAGCCTACTTCTTTACAGATGTTTGTCACATATTCATTCTTCGTGTAACCTTGAAGTCACATGACTGATTCGCACTAGATTCGCTCAGTCGTCCCTGTTATATATTCAACTGCAGGGCATTGACACATCTCGGCGCTGAGAGGGGCATATGTAAATCAGTCTTTCTGCCAGGACTTGATAATCAAAGAGAATGTCAGAGTACGATATACGGATATGACTTGCCACGGATATATATGAGATATAACCCCAGGTTAGACACAGGCTGTACTCTGTAACGATGAATAACTTTACAGATTCTGGTGCGATTATCATAATGACACATGATAGATGGGTTTTATACATGAGGTTAGATCTGCTGAAAGCTGATGCATTTTGTACGCTGATTCTATATCAGTTAGGCGTTTTGACTGCTTTGTTTATGTTATTACTAATCTTACTAATCTAATGATTCTATTTCGAAATATGAAAGGTAAATTTAGTTTAAAATAACAAGTATGGTTCGTCAGAGGAGGGTAATCAAACATCTTGGATGCAGCCATAAAACGAGAACGCTGTAAATAGGATACTCAAATATGTTATTAGATCTTAAACAAACATAGTTATGGGAAAATTATCATGACTGTCAGCTCAGTGGTTTTCTAATAGAAGCGAGTCACATCTATGTTACATACAAATTGTATAGACTGAGCCAATGCATTTTCCAATTAGCTTCAAAGCTATCTGTTTCTTAAGTATGTATAACACATTGAATCAACTGTGCCTGACTCGGTAATATATTACTGAGACCAAATACAATATCCGGGTTTGGAATAGTGGATTATCTTGTGGTATGGCTGATGTATCTTCATTCTGTGACTTCAGTGGTCGCATCAATCTCAATTTATATACACAGTGAGTGATGGCGAAGGACACTATTTATTGTAAAACAAAACAGATGTGTTGTGAACACGGACTCTTTCCACTCATTGGCATTCATTCCATGGCTTAATGGAGACCACCATTTTCTGATACGTCACGACAGCCTAGGGTAATTACTACCCTGTGGGCCGTCTGAACAAGATGGAAGATGTTTCTTAGACATCGTTGCGTGCCATCGGATAGTAGTGTCGGTCATTGTGATATATATTTTGTCACAAATGAAGGCTTTTTGCACGTAGTGTTAACCATTATACGCACATTATACAGGGTCATTGTTATATCCAGTAATTCATTGATTGGGCTTTTTCAATGGCCTGCGATCTGTTAATTGTTGATATTGTAATTGCGCCAATGTTCCGAAAACAAGCATGTTTTCTACGGAGCGAATTTTGAATCTATCACAGCCTGCATCGCAATAGCGATTTATCACCACCTATGATAGCCATTATCCGTACAGGCAGCTTTACAAGCCTTTCTCTGGTAAATAGCACTTTTTTACCATTCAGTCACATTTGATCTCATATAGCGGATTAGCGTTCCACACACAACTGCAACAAATGTAAGCTATTGGCCTTACTCTGCTTAAGGGGTCATATATACATCATTCATTTTAGTCATTTTATCATCATGGGTTTTTTAAAACATACATGATTGGGTGGAATGCTCTAAAATAGTTTGTCATATTAACTTCAATTTGGTTTATGAAGGCCCTAGTAAATTGCGGCCTATTATTTCTTGAATTGAACATTGTCGCGTGCGACTCGGTAATCATCTGTCGGCTATATTCATGTTATTATTGGATGCTACAAATTAAATGCCTTGTGTATCTCCCTTGTTATTATCTAGATTACGGAGCATTAGCAGTCCCTTCAATCTCAATTTAATGTAAACATGAATGATATCGACGCACAATTTTCATTACAACACAAAGACGCTTGCTGCTTATCTAACTACATTGTAAGAACAAGGAAACGTTTGTTTGGTGAGTGCAGTCGCGTAATAACAGCTTAAATACGGAAAACCTTTACGTCGGATACGAACGGCCTTCACTGTTACCTTCACTGCATGGCCCCACGGTGCCGCGGTTTATATCAATGCCTCGCCTACCTGCATGCTTTTCAGTCGGGATAACTTGTTACATGTTTCAAATGACGGATATGGCAGCGGACATATTTTATGTCTATTTGGCAAAAGCTTCTAGGTCATGAATGTCATATCCCATCTAGCTCTGCAGCATCATTTCCATTGTAATAAATTAAAGTAATAAAGCTGGGGAGTGAGTTTTAGTGGACCTTTGCTTGTTGAACATACAGTTTCACGAAAGCCTGCTTCTTCATCGCAGTTTGGAATCGCCAATGCGAGCCGTTATTCACACAGCCAGCCTGAAAACACGCCTTCCATTCGTTAACTGCGCTGCGGTTACATTTGAGGTCACTTGAACTATTGGCGTTATAAGCAAAATTATAACACTTAGTTATGAAAGTCTCCGTGCTCAATCTAGCGGCAAATTCCCACGCTGAAACTAAAGAGTAATTGTGTAAAATAATGTGAGACTAATTCTTTTCATTGAAAATTGATCAATGCTATAAGCCGAGTTATGGCACTCCGTTAGCAACACAAAGACGAAAAGCATACATTTTATTATTCAAACCTAAAAGCACCACAATACAATACGGGTTTTTCTACACGTCCACCAATTTATGAACCAGACGGCCATCTGGGTCAAAAGACGAAACATTTTTGCTGTATTATTATTGCGTACTCAGCTTTGTTCACTTTACATAAGTGAATTACATGCGATATGAGTCGCATACATCAGGTAACTATCCCTGTGAGTGTAATTCATTCTCTACAAACACCAGCTTATTTTTCAAGGAAGTGAATTCTGCTGAGCAGGTAATTTCATATGTTGGTAGTGTGCATTCACTGCTAACACAAGCTTTTTGGTCAAGAAGGTGAATTCCGCTAAGCAGGTAAATAAATCCGCGAGCAGATTTATACACCACAAGCAGCAGGTTATTGATAATGGAAGAAAACCTGAACATGCATTAGAGATAATTTAATTCCAACAAGTGACTAACAGATGTTTTCTGTCAGCCAATTTTACCCATTTTCTTATTCATTAAAGGCAATGCATGCTGCAAGTTGTACTGTCATGCAGCTCATGCTTGATAGGCCCCGTGACGTCACCGCTATTAACAGAAAGTTTCTACGCTTTGCCAGCATGCTATTAATCCCGAGCCTGTGTATTGATTTTATCATTGGCTTATATTTTAGTATATAGTCATATTCGAACTTTACATGGTTCAACTTCAAAGTTACGATATCATTTCTAAGTTGTAAACTCGCAATACACGAATTTTAGCTAATGTAGTTATCTCTTGATATAGAAGTTAATTTTATTAGAGAATCAAAAGGAAAGGATCTCTTTAAGGCATCGTACTTTGTAATTGACATCTCAACGCGTGTTTATCATACCATAAGCCCATATATAAATCCGTCTAGGTTGAAGATTGAAACAATTTGAAAACTAACTGGGTGTATCAAAACGCATAAACGAAACTGAAGTTGCTAAAGCAATTTCCACTTCTTCAGTTCGAATATGGAAATGCATAACGTACTTTGTAAATTAATTAGGCAGTACGAATGATAGCTCCTGACATCAATGTTCTCTTGTTCTCACGACCTTAAGTATAATATTGTTCATCTGTATTGCTACATCGAACGACAAGCCTAGAAACTTGACAGCATGGTGTTTTTATAAAAATCAGAAAATACGATATCAAAACATTTTTAAGATATCATATTGACTACACCATTGTTTGATGAACTACAAAAACACTTGTGCACATATTTTTATATGATCTTCCATGGATACGTATGCAGTTGAAAAACAACAGGTGTGTCTCAAGTAGCAGAGGCATATTAACCAAAGGCTGGTGTTTGCAAGTGTAGTAAGCTCATCAGTCATCACCTACTTCGAGATACTACCTGCTGATCGTGGTCATTTAGAATTTATGCAGCTGATGGTAACATTTCAGCATCGTGTTCACATCTTTAATATTTTCTACCGTAATACACTTCATTCCTTCTTGCGATGGTATTTTACTGCAGCGAGCAGATTGTGAGTCTCAGCGGGCGCACCAGATCATTTATTACGCCGGAGTCGGTAAGCATTAGCCCTGCAATGTAAATGCAAGAAATGGACTTAAACGTCATTGCATCTGTTTTAATGAGGTAATTAATCCTGGGTTGCTTCGAGAATTGCTAGGTGTGATTAATCATTTTGGAGATGGCCAGGAGATAACCATGCTTCCAAATGACCAATATATATATATATATATATAGATATATAGATATATATATATATATAGAGAGATAGAGAGAGATATATATATATATATATAGATATATAGAGATATAGATATATAGAGATATATATATATAGTATATAGATATAGATATATATATATATATATATATATATATATATATATATATTTCTCTCTATATATATCTCTATCTATATATATCCTATCTCTATATATATATATATATATATCTGTGATTAATCATTCTCTGGCCAGGAGATATCCATGCTTCCAAATACCATATATATATATATATATATATATATATATATATATATATATAATATGTATATATTAGATCATATTGGAGATGGCCAGGAGATATAGAGAGATGCTGAGAGATATATGACCAATATATATATATCTGTATATATATATATATATATATGTTATATATATAGATATATATATATATATATATATATATATATAGGTATGATCTCTCATTAAATATATATGGCCAGGATATATATCTATATATATATATATATATACCATATATATATACTCTATATATATATATATATATATATATATATATATATATATCTTTATATATATATATATATATATATAGTATATATATATATATATATATATATATATATATATATATATATATATATATATATATATGCGTTATCTATATGTGTTATCTTTCAATGTGTGGTTATAAATCATTCGACCAGCGTATATCAGCAAATTTTTTCATGATATGTGTTACTATAACATTTTTATTACGCTAACGCTGTAGTGTTTATGACAGCTGAAGCCAAATTACCGAATGCTTTGGGGATACATTTGCACATATAAATCAATCGCCAGAGCCATGATATGAAGCTTTTTATTACTAATTTTTGTGACAGTACAATGAATCACTTTGCACATAAACAATCGCAGAGCCATAGAAGCTTCTAATTTGGTACAATGTCACTGCATAACCATATTGTTGAACTAATACCATGGTCAAGACCAAACAAATCCAATATCACGATGCAGTTTCGTTCAAGCAATTGGTCATTTCCCATATAGTGATATATACGCCAATTAGTAGCCATAGTAACTGATATATCGTTATAGTTCAGCCTATGTTCTCGTCATTTAATCCCAAAAATATATTAATCGGCCATCTTGGACGAAAAGCAACACCTCATTGTCTCATGGAATTCTCAATACCTCCGTAGTTGCTAGTGACAAATGACTTATATAGCTACGTCAGTGACTAGTATTTATTCGCCACAAGATTGGTAAGGTTGTTGCGGGCAATATCAAATGACTAAAACTCCTTTCAAAAACTCAAAGGGATGTATGTCACGGTAGACAAGAAGGTAGTATAATTGTATACTCACTAGCTCACAGCTGCATAATTATACATCTGTAGTGAACATCGGGCTAAGAAAGCGAGTATTATAAAGTATGACGCAGCGTCTAATGAGTTATAATGACTGATTTAGTGCCAATATGATACACTTAAGCGCCCATACAAATACAAGCGGTCATAATTTTATTGTAACCAGAAGTGATGATTAAAATTACTGTTGCTTGAGCTAGAAAATCACTTACTTTTGTTCAAGTAAATTGTTTTGCTCATGGAATGCACCGTATCATTTAACGACATTCTGCTCCTGAAAAACAATTTCATGCAAGATAGTGGAATGTTATTGTATATTGCTAAAGCCATTGCTAACATTTTTTAATCATATTCGCGCTGTTATTTTATGTAGTGTTTAGGTATAAGAGCTGCAGTGACTCAAGAAACTCACAGATGAGATTCGACACACGAGAGTTATGGCTATAATACATAAACAAAAAGAACATGAACGGCAGAAGTAGCAGAGTGACCAAGGTTCAAGCATACGGTCAATGTTTTACCCCTCTGCCAAATTTGCGCCGCATGTGTAATCCAATACTAGCAAACACATATATATATATAGATATATATATATATATATAGATAGAGATATATATATATAGATATATATATATATATATATATATATATATAGATATATAGATATAGAGAGAGAGATAGAGAGAGAGAGAGAGAGAGAGAGAGAGAAGAGATAGGGAAAGAGAGAGAGAGAGAAATAGTAGATTAAAGATTTATATATATATATGTGTGTGCGTGTTTGTTTGTGTGGGGGTGTATCTCTCTCTATATATATATATATATATATATCTATATCTCTAGGGAGAGAGAGATCTCAGAGATAGAGAGAGAGATCTCTATATCTCTATCCCTCTCTCTATCCCCCCATCTCTCTATATATATGTATACCTCTATAGAGAGATCTATATTATATATATATATATATATATATATATATATATATATATATATATATATATATATATATATATATATATATATATATATATATATATATATATGTCAAACTGTCACAAATGAAGTCCATCCATAATGTCAAAAGTGTGCTTTGCTGGCGAACCATTTACCCCTACCTGAACTCTAACGTAGCAGTAGCAGCGTTGCATATCATTGATCGACATTTGAGCGCAGCAGGAAATCAATGATGAGTTTAATGTTAAGTTACACTGCCGTATTGTTATTGGATGGTTTTGACGATAGCATGCTTCCAAAAACGTTACCTCTATTTCTATATAGAATCAGGCAACGAATCAGAGTCGCTTTTGGTACTTTGGCATGTGTAGAAATGTTTTTTTCCGGATCTAGTTACATAATTACTGCCCTTGTTCAGGCAATGATATAACAATTTCCTAGTGCCGCCTCTTTACAACGCAAATGCCTCCTGCCGTCATGTCGTTTTATATACGCTAATGCCAGTAATATTTGTATAACGGTATCATCCGGTTAGTCTATGTATCAACCAGTCTGCCATCTCGGTCGAAAAGAGGATCATTTTGTGCTGCATATAACATTGTCAAAGCATCCTGTTATTTTGGATGTCATATTAAAGAAAATTTTCTATGATATATACATAAACTATAATAAATGCAATTTGTGTCAATATCATGTCTTGAAAACGAATTAAACGGAGACGAATATGCTACCGGTAGATTAAACATAATGGCTCTTTGTCTTACTGATATAGCCGATGTTTTACGTAGGGAGACAAATTGGCAAGAGAAATAGGCGTTTATTCTGAGGATGTACGTTTCTTTCATAACAAAATGGAATACCAAAGGATGGATAATTGCTATCATGCATTTTGCCAGTCGTGGCTGTGCAACACCAGCTGGTGTATCGTTGAGTCAAAAGGTTGGGGACATTTCCTTTTGCAAAGTCATCAGCAGGCACTAAGTCAGTTGTTGGAGCAGAACAACTCAGAACAGTAGTTTTATTCCATGAGTGGGTAATATACTACCACAGTAACGACATCGAATGACACTGAAACCAACTTATGGAAATGACTTGCCGAGGAAGCATTATATTTCAATACTTTGCTTTGCTGATGATATCATATAGAAAAATTTTGTAGCAAGCTTAGACTTGAAGAACACACACCATGCTTTTCAGGAACCATTAACCACTGCAAGCGAGCGGCCCGTTGTAGGATAGAACATGAATGCCTAGCACTGGACCTCCCCCATTATTGCACAATAAGCGTACCCCATTATATAGCTGATGAATAGTTTACTAAGACTAGCTATTGTTCATCTAAACCGGCGAATATCTTCATTATTGACTCTGAGCATTATTTATATCATATGTGTAGTAATTACCATTGTTTTTATTATGATCTGTAGAGTGAGAAGTGTGGAAAGATATATGGAAAGTGAATAATTATTTCCGATGAATAACATAAATAAATCTATTTTGTGAATATGTTTTTAGCGTTCTCATCCCCGAATGTTTAGTAAATCTTATCATGTAAATGTTTTTGTTGAAGCATATTAAATGGATTAATGGATGTGTTTCATATCGGTCATTTACTAGGGCACTCTAACGCGAGACGGTATATGTTATTCAGCCCACAATCAGCATGCAACCAGTTTGACATCTCGTCTGCTGTCGTATGTTCTCCAATCCCTGAAGGTTATTTACATCAGCAGTCTTTTTTTGTTGAACAAGGTCAACCACAGGGTAAAGCGCCATGGGCTATTACAAGCATGGCTAGATGTAGACAGATAGCAGCCATGCATTTCGATTAACCTAGAATTCAGACAAGGCAGGTAGCCTTGCCTCAATTCAATTAGCTCATAATGGTTTGTTATTCCTTAATGTTGAGCCATTGTAGGCTATAAAAAGAGAGGATTAGGACTGAATCTTTATAACCGAACCGAAATCTGAAAAATATGGATTATAACATACTATGGGCAAATCTAGACACTCAAATTCCAAAGATTTGGTCGACACACGTCAAACTTAAATTCCAAAAGTTAATAAGATTTACACATATCGGACGTCTGACAGACTTCGTTGTATTTGGAATTGCCACACGACTTCCGACCACAACGATGGAATTGACGATAAAGCAAATCACGTTTTCTGTTTGTGTTCCGCGGACGTCACGTATCAATGGCGGCTATTTTGGTAGGGCGGTTAGAAGTTATGTTGGCGAATAGTCTCTTTACAAAAGGGTTTTTGGGGTCATCTATCGCAATGTCTTATGGGGGTGCTTTCAAACTCGGAGGTAAAACAGACATAGAAGTAATAAAAGTTTCCCATAATTCACTTATAATATCATTTATGAACTATTATGTGGAGAAATGTGCCCACATACACATATCGTCACAAACTGTACCCACTGACGTCTGACAGACTTCTTCCCCGGAAACTCATGAACACTGGGTCCATTGTATTTGGAATTGCCACACGACTTCCGACCACAACGATGGACATTGACAAAACACACACAGATAACAGCGAAATGTGACAGTTTTCTGGATGATGATGGTTTGTGACTTTCAACTACTTGGTTACTATCGTAACTGGGGTCTCCTGGAATAATGAGACGAAATTCAGGTGAGATACACTCCAGACATAGGCGAGGCTCGAACCCCTGACCTGCTGGTCCTTGGTGGAGACCCGGCCGGGGGTTGAGAAGGCTGTCATGGGCCTCATCGAGCTCTTGAGAAACCGCTTTCCTCGCTTCAGTTTCGTACCAATTTATTTTGCATAATTATGATCAATATCGAAAAAAACGGTACAAGGTATAAATTATAATTATTGAAGACGAGATTTAATGCGTCATACTGAACTGGAAAGATTTGATTCAGAGCAGAAAGGCAAATACGAAACTAATTCCAACATTGTTCGTAAAACTCGTTTAGCGCGATTTACTGCAGTTTTGGATATTTGAGAATGCTATATTTTTTGACAGTTTCTAAGTTTACAAGTGAGTGGTATTTACATGTTTTTCTGTCAATGAAAATAAGTTTACTCAAGTTGTTGTGCAAACACTGCTTGCCGTATATAATTTGTTCATGGTTTATAATTTTTTGCTCATTGGTGCTTGAAACCGCTATTATCGATCTCAGCAAACTGCCAGCCGTTGCAGCGGAATGGCTGTAGGCACGCCTCGTGCGTATTGGGAGGCTTGCTCCGTAATACACCACAACCATCTTATACACACGCCATCGTTCATCTGTCCCTCCATCTCACAGTAATCGTTTATCTGTCAGTCCATCTCACAGTCATCGTTCATCTGTCAATCCATCTCACACAGTCGTCATCGCTCATCTGTCACTCAGTCCCACAGTCATGGCTCTTCTGTCACTCATTCTGGCAGTCGTCGGCTGAGCAATGATGGTTTTCCTTTAACATAAGTGCACTTTTGTGAATATTTTACTCTTCAAATATTTACTTTATTTTAATGCTGCTATTGAGAAGGTATTATTTACAAGTTTGAAGTAAGCAGCATAGTTATTGAACACTGCATAATTTGTGTGCACAGGTTTTCAGAAGCGCTGCCTAAATCTCCTCAAATCAGGGATATACTGAACAGGCAGGAGAGGAGAGAGCTTGCCCATAGTTGCAAACAGTTTACTGAAATGTGCTGATGAACAGCACTGAGGAACTTCAACATTTCAATGAGCAGTTGATGGGCAACCAGAGAAAGAATTGGTGGGTATGTAAAATTGCAGTTTTGTTAAGGAATAGTGAGCGTCAGATCTAATAAAAAGCAATGGAATATTTTCCACAAAAATGCCTCCATATTATCATATACTGTATTGTCTGGAATGACTGTTACACCCAATTCAACTAACATGCTTTGGAAATATTCCTTGTGGTTTTGTGGTCAATTACTTTGCTATTACTGGGTGATTATGACTTGTTTATTTTTGCATAAATAATCATTTAAATATGTAAAAGAATACTCTGAGCCAACAATTTAAATTAGCCAGTTAATTCAAACACATTGGGTAAATGTCACAATTTTGTGCAAGTTTCAGAAGTGTATGAAAATTGGTGGTAGCAGTGTCCGGGATATGGTGAGCAATTGACAACCAGGTGAGATTCTCTCACTCTGTAGATGTATATGATGTGTGCATCCATGATCCAAACAACTTTCACATATGCATTTTGCCCGCATTGGCAATGTTTAAGACATTTTCATGCACCAATTGTATTCATACAGACATATTGCTTGCAGATTTATCACTAATTCCCTTCAGTGCAAGCTTAACATGAAAGGGTCAAGAGGTGACAAAGCCAGCTTTGAGAAAATGGCACTCTGCAAACTAATTGTTGGTAGGGCTAATTACACCATTGTATTTGGATAATTACATGGAATGAAAGTCGATGTATGAAATCCTTAAAATGTCCTAGTATTTGAAGAGTCCCTGGGTTTAATGAATGTCTTACTACAAACTAAGGAATGCAAAAAAAGTCGATGTATGATAAATTTTATTTTTACTAGCTTACTTAAAGGGCCACTGACATGCAAAATTCCATCTAATTTTGAAGATGATTTGTGACGTTTTGACACTACTGTGATGTCATAACTGGTTTGCCGATCGAACTCGCAGACCTTCCTGTATGACGTCATCGAACTCATTCACTCACTTTCGTTTAGTGGTTTACTGATGAAAGCCATTTACCCAGACGAATTTGACTGCTTTGTGTTAAAAAGGTGACGTCACACAGAAAAATCTGCGAGTTCGGTCATACTAGTGTCACTCAAAAATTATCGTCAAAATTAGATAACAAAAATGCGGTTTAGCATTTTAGTGGCCTTTTTAGTACATTTTATTATTTGCATCTTATTAGGGTGAAAGTAAATCATGTTATATCTGTGTAGATTCATGATGCTCATGCATGTAGTAACTGGTTTAATGTGTTTATGAACAAACCTGGATTTTTCCACAAATTCTTTGGCTTTTTTTATTGACATTTACACTCGTAATGTTTAAAAAGATGTTTAATATCGTTATTTGTGATCATGTAGCACTAATAGTTGGATATTTCTGAGAAATAAATGTACTTGGTTCAATGAACTTGTCGAATCTATTAAAAAACAAAATGATTGTATTGTAGCATTACTAAGTTGACTAAAGAGGAAGTAAAAACCACCTGATTACAGAAATTTTGAAGGGCGCACGTCTTTTCCACGTGTCTATATCCACGTCGTTTCGACTTACCTTTTACGCCAAGTTTCCACGTGTATTTCACCAGTTTGTCCACCTATTTTCCACGTGGATTCCACGTGTAGTGACCACTGGGAAATATCTTCTGAAAAACCGCATTATCCATACTTGGGAATTATTATACTGGATATTGGGCAACATCATAACGTGAAGCTATTCCGTGGCTGATGAAGCTAACGAACAGAAGGGTGCCTGTAATGAATTATGCTTAGACGTTTAGGGCTTGACCATCAAGTAAAATAACGTATACAGCACAAGCCGTGAACACCGAACAGCATACTTCCGTCTGTTGAATCTTCCATGTTCACTGCTCGGACTAGAAGGCAGAAGGTCGAGTTTTCCGAGAAATATATGCCTATTTTGAAGATATGCCCCATAAGTTACGTGCTGTATCAATTCCATGTTAGGTCAGCGCGGAAGCAATTGCAATGGATTTGCGAAGAGAAGATCTTTGATTAAAATCGGTTAGCTTGCGTGTCACTCATTATTATTGGCAAGGTTGGTAGGGCTTGTTACCTTCAATATTAACCAAATAATATGCGAACAGAAGCTTGGCACAAAACTTTCTATTAACCATAGCTATTTACGTTATGCTTGGGGGGCAGCATTTGTCAAATTAAATACGCCTACATATTGAACTACAACGTGGCAACTCGCTACAAGAGGACATTTATCTCCAGCATTGAAGTGTTGACAGACAATATATTACATCACCATGAGTGAAAAAGACCCAATTTTTCGTAGTATTTCATGGAAGCTACTTAACAGCTTTTAGTTACATTAGCAATCAATTGTAGTTAGGGGGCAAAGCCAAATCATGCGTGCAGGCACAATCTAGTACAAAATGGCTCATTGCCGCAGCAATATGTCGCTTTTAGATCATGATGGCAGACTTATACATAAAGTTAATACAACGGCGAAAAACCTCCAACATATTGCCTCGCATTGTCTCATATACTCTGGTCATGTATGGGCGAATATAGTGATAAATTTGGGCCAGAGGCAATTTCGTAACAAAGAGGCTGTATTTTGGTTTTTGCAATCTCATTATCTAGTCCAAAACATAGTATATGTCGTGCTATAAGAAATTACGTTTTGCTGCTGATGAAAACTAAGACGATTCAATCTAGCAGATTTTGCTTAGTTCCAAGCCAAAATATTGGGAGCAATTTTGTAACTTCTATAGTTTTTCTTCAAAGCCCATCCGATAGTTATTAGATAACGTTTTCCAGAAATTTAAATCTAGGTTTGAAAACTTGATGTTAAATTCGGTTTATAGTGGCGACATGTAAAACAAATAATACAAGCTACATTCCGTAGCTTACCCATCAAACACCGGCGTTAACAAATATTTACTCTTACACCTAGCTACCAATGTTTATATTCAAATCTATATTGCTAATTTCGCACATGTGTAATTTTTGTGTTTTATCTATTTGGATAATGTATAAGTTGTCACTGAACAATGTACGAGTACTGATAAATGTAATCATTCATCATGTGGCGTGCATTGAACGACATCTATGTGACGTTTTACGAAGATTTCATTTTACAAGCGCATATTACCAGGCTCTGGCTCTTGTATGAGGAACGTTGTTTGTTTGAATGATCGAATGAATGCAATTACGATTTAAGAATACACTGCTTTTAGCGTTGTTCATTATCAATAGCGAGATGCCGATACTGGTC
This sequence comes from Urechis unicinctus, assembly GCA_034190875.2. Taxonomy (NCBI): domain Eukaryota; kingdom Metazoa; phylum Annelida; class Polychaeta; order Xenopneusta; family Urechidae; genus Urechis; species Urechis unicinctus. The sequence continues at coordinate 7,302,114 of CM067358.1, read as the reverse complement.
ACCAGGTGGAATGTCTAGTACGGATGGATACAAAATTAAAGTACGGTTGGTGCTCAAATTGTGCTCTGCTAGGTAAACCATGTCTTAGATCTTAACTTTCGACCCACATATAGTTGGTTAAATCATAATGAGTAGCTACCCGACTGGTTGGATTGGAGACTGGTAAATAACTCATAGCTCGCATGACCACGAAAATAATGGTCCTATTTGGGAAAGCGTATACACCCAGCCCTGTAATGGCATCGTGTCAGTCCATTATTCCTGCGGTGTGGATATTGCACTCTTGTATGATCATGCTATCTTGCCCAGATTTGCACATAGCATGTTCTTAATGTTTGATTGCTACTGAAATCTAACGGCGTTTATGCCAAATAAACACAACACGCTGAGTTAACAAAGTATGCCATTCCTCACTGGTACAAAGAGGAAATACACTGAACTCAGTAATAATTAAGTGCTAAAGTGATGGCACGCCTTTTAACCTAGATGACAGACCAGTTAAAATATGAGATTAAGTGATGACAAACCAAGCTACAATGTCCCATAAATATGACAATAGATCAGTAACTGTTGCGCCCATAATAATCTTAATGGGGCCAGTAGCCAATTGCGACACAATATCATCGAATTAGTTCTTTATATTAGCAATGTAATTATATTTTATCCCATATGGAAAAATCATAGTTTCATTTGATGTGCAGGTCTATATTAACAAATAAATAGTCATGTTTAGATAGCAGAGAACACATTCACTCCATCAGAGGCTGGACCTGGAGCACAGTGCAACATTCTCATAGCTTACATGCACTCTTACTCGACAGGAGCAGTAGACGTTTCCCTCATAATTTTGCTTCTTCAAACACAATTGCAGCTATACCGATACAGAGTATGACGTATCTGATGTAAGCAGTGATAAGATCTCGGTAATTTTAACTTAAATAAAATTGCGGAACTTAAACCATATTTTGGTAACAGTAGCATTAATCGAAAACGGTTTCCGTTGTACCCGGGGGTAAATGCTATTAAGCAGTTTCGTCGACTTGTATTAAATATGAAGAGAGGTGATAGTCACAATTGGTTATAGAACGAAACGTCAAGCAAAGATGGCGTGTGGCTGCATATGTGCATTTTACCGAAATCGCCATGAGATTTTACTTTACCGTGGACCACTTTCTTCAGCTTGATAGAATGATCGCAATGCCACGTTAACTTCAAATCATACCAGACAAGTAAATTGCCGTCGACTTTATTGAATACTTCATGGGGTTAACCATTAATCAAATGTTTATATATTTCAGTAAAGTATATTTGAAATAAAATGCATATTAGTTGATTTCTTTGATTCGGTTGCTCCTTGTCGAGGTATGACCATGCGCCCGTCAGGCAAAATGGTCGTTGCCTTTATCTGTGCCAGACAGTTAAATGTGCGCCTAAATACATTATGCGTCGTAACCATACTTCTGCTTTTTGTCATACAGGCAATGCTAACGCGATGTAAGTGATGGCGCCTCTTAATGATTATTCTGAATTGATACCGTCAATATTAGTCGTCGAAATTGTCACATCACTCTGTCAACCACTTCTCACTTGGTTCTTCAGTATATCAATCATAGCGGCTTTTATGCCATCTTAACCCTGAGATAATAGCAAATAGTCATTTTACCAGATATGGTTATTCTGTCATGATATTGAACCTGACTCCATCATTGTTGCTTTGATTCTTTAGATAGGGCCGCTTGCTTCATGATAAAGAAAAGATACAATTATGCTGTAATAAGACTTCCTTAAGAAGCCCAAGTACAACACATTTTGAGCCGCAAATCGCATGCGAAACTCCTTCTCTGTGTCTGTATAACTGACGTGTATCTATAGTCTTAGGTATGTAGTCAACTAAGATGTCATAGGCGCGACTGATAACCCGGCGACGGATTGTGCCAAACGTAGATAGCGCACAAAGATCATGTCATGTTGTTATTTGATTTAATTTAAGAGCCCCTTTCATGTGAGTTTTAGAGGTTGGTTTACAGCGAGTATACCATGCTCATAAAATTAGTGCCTTGCTGTGGCATTCTGATCCAACTTTCCCCTCTTTTGTAACGCATTTTCTATAACACTGTCTATGATTTGCAACTTGACAATCGGTAGAAGATAGCAATACAGAGAGATAGAGAGAGGCTCTATTGACCCACAGATAGCATTTCAATTTGGCACAATATGTTATTGAGCTTGGTGAACATCGGTTTTATCATGACGGAACAATAGCCACAGAAATAAGCATCAGTTATTAGCAGAATATATTACAATACTAGAATTATGTGACAAGCCTTCGCGCAGAATGGGGTGAAAAACTTTCCAGCGTTCTCTACCACATCGTTTAGCAACAGACCTAATCTTTTGTTAAATGCCTCGTATTAGGAATTTATATCTGAACGGGACCACCTTCCCAGAAATGCATCAAATCGAGTTAATAACAAACCAAATCAAGGTTGTTGATAAAATCATGAAGTTCCTGAGACCATTCTCGCTGTCGTTTTTGTCTTAGGGCCTTGTTAACAAAAGGACAAAAAGGATATAATTGGCATAATCTCGGTTGACAGTGTAAAATATCTTGGAGTGGGTTCTAAGACAAAACATAACAATACTGCCTTCATAAGCTATGGGTAAGGTCCTAATATTCGTGCCTATACATTGCCGACGACTTTGACCTTTGTTCGTCTGTTATTAATAACAAGGCCAACTTTAATAATTCAGAATGTTACCGTATCTTAAAACGTGTGTCATATTACTTCTTCCCTACAGTAAAACGATATATCACATGCAGCAGATGGCAAATAACGGAGCTCAGCCACCTACAGAGCAGTGGGTTTGGGCCGAGAGAGGTGGGAAGACAAGGACACAAGATTTAATGACAACAAAAGCAACAAAGGCAACAAAGCGGTAGATGTGTAGATACCAATCCTGGGGCCACATTTATGTTGCGGACAAAGATATCACCCTACCACGAACCAATTTATTAGTTAGCTCTGTGCAAAACGGTATGCAATCTATCTAAACAATGTAGTTTTGATACGCTGGTGGATTCGTCGGAGTGATTGGGCTTGTAGCACGGAGACATATGATTGCCAAACGGTCGTTAAAGTACTTCTAAAATAATCATTGTTTTGAAAATGGCACAGGCATTAGATTGCAGCTGAAGAATTATTGTCACCTTAAGCAGTGCCGGCCAGGAAATTGAATCGTTCGAGTGTTTCTAAATCTTATATGTATGCAAAGGTTAACATATATATCAGTACTATTGCCTTCATAAGCCTATTTTAGGGGTCAATAATTTGAATAACCACAGGTCAGCAGATGTTCCACCCTATATAGTGCCGATGCCCTCGTCAGTTAATGACGATAAGGCTTTCTATAAAAACTATTGAAACGTGTGTCATAATACCGCTTGCTTACAGTAAAATGATACCTTAAAGGCAGACCACAACAGGGGAAGATCCAACAACAAGGAATCCAGTAAGCTCAAGATTGTACATATTGATATTGCAATATACCTTGGCAATTTAGTACCTACATCTACACAGATATACTCCTACTGTTCAAATGATATTTTATGTTTCAACATACTGGATATAATGAATCCGAAAACACCGAACATCATCATGTCTCCTATTGAAAGCCTCGTGTGTTGCATAAAACATAGAAATGCAGTAAACGAACATCTGCCTTCCTGATTTTAAAAGCCATAGGCAGTGGGTTTTGCATAAACATCCGGGTAATGGAATAGAATAAATGGTACTCAAGACATACTTACTTTCTAGGCAGCAGAACTCGTGTGTTCACTCAAAGTCAACATCCATCCACACAGAAACCTAAACAGGATGTACTGAGCATAACCAGAGGCAATTTTCTCAAATTAAAGATATAAACGCAGTTGCTTTGGTTTGTTAAGAAGACGTTTTCATTTGATCAATAATATTCAGGTTAATTTAACAAATGGATGACAACGAATCGTTTACATAACAATTCGGTTTTATTTCAATGCACAACAAGCTTGGTGCTGCTACAACGAACAATAGCCACTGAAAGGAGCGGAAAGTTGTTGCTCTAACAAGCGTTGAGGGGATGTAACTCGTTTACCAGGTAGTACAATGGCAACCATTGCGATGTTGTAACGCTTTGGCAAACCTGAGAATCAACCCGACAAAAGCGTAACCAGCCACATCGTTTAAGTGCCAGAGCAGGTCAGTGTTGATTGCCTCTTAGCAATTTAAAGTTGAGCAAGTCCAGACTGCCGACTTCACCAGGAGCAACGAAACAGCCATAGGTTGGACAGAATGAGAGACGTGCGTGAACTTTTAAAAAAAGCGTTGAAAACAAAATATGTTTTATGGAGGGCACAGGTGTTCGATAGTTTATTAACATGCCAAGTTGTGCTGAGCAGGAGGTTGAATATACAATCAAACCGCGTCGAACATCGTAAGCGGGCATCTGCACTTCATGTACAGGCAGAGGTTAATAGATATATCAGTAATATTGCCTTCACAAGCCTTGGTAAGCTTGTGGTAGATTATGAAAGCCCTCCTCTCTCACTTAAACATTAGGTGGGTACAAGGACTCAGGCATAAAATGAGAACAACAGCGGAACAGGTTCACCGCAGAACTCTAACCAAGAGCTACCTGAATATTGCGGCTCTGCATAATAATAAAAATAATTTTATTTCTTTCTCGCAAGCAAACTTGATCACCTTTTTAAAGACTTAAGACAACGCTCTGAACTCTGCAACAGGCCCGCCCACCTGACGGCTCACACTTTGTCATGATAGCAACTAATTGTTCAGACAATCGTTAACACATAAACATCCAACGTTATATTGCTGTAACGTTATCATAGAAGTGTACAACTGCTGATGCGAAGCCTGTTATTATTTCTCAGACTAAGCATAAGGTTTCCTATAAGATAGGACAACCCACAGGTTATTTGAGTATCGCCATATGCTCCAGTATCAAGATGCTAATACCGATATATACACGTGCAGATTCATATGAATTTGCAACTCTCACAAACTCATACACCAACTAATGCATACATAGATACTCACACACATGATCAATTATCATCTTCTACTGGAACCCGAGTGGCTTTCGTGTTCTTTTGCGCTGAGGACGTTGACAACGGTCGCCGTACGTTGAGAGTCTGTATTCATTTCTTACAACTTCGTGAGCAGTTAAGTCCAATTGATATATTTATGCTCTATAAAACCAAGAATAATAACATACAGCCTTTTTATCAGACATGGTTATTTAAACGGCTAACTGATTGCAGCCGCAGTATCCACAGCCAGTCTCCCGAGTCTGTTCGGATTGAAAAATATATTTAGACGCTGCATCAAATGTTAGCCTGGGATCAACTATCCGATCTGTGTATGGAGCCTAGCCTCAGTGTTGAACAATGTCAATAGCTTAAATGCGGATTTATTCCAGGCCATGGGTAAATGATATGCTAGCATTGTTAATGAATTGTTCCTGTGATTTAGATCTAGATAAAAAGACATAATAACTTCTGTTTAACTTGTTTAAGCTCTCACAATATATTGATCCTGTTTTAGACTCTTTTCTTTGGCTGCGTCCAAGCAACTCGATGATGCTCTCCTGAAACACAGCTGATAATATAACCCCAGATTTGCATGCTGTATAGTTAATCATCATTTCTACCGACGAAGATCAGACGCCCGTATTTGTAGCACTTGACAGATTTCTGCTACTCTAGCGATGCTTCAAGATCAACAAATAACTTTCAGGTACATATGACAATTCCGCATTTGCTTTCCAACTATGAAACTTGATTTCAAGAACGCAAAATAGTACAAACTACAGCGATTCTTAATAACTGTCAAATCCGTAACTAGAACTACCTTAATTGTGTGGTCTTATATAATATAGTAATTGGTTGGACTAGATCTTCATTTGCAATCGACCAAGTGCCACAAAATGTACAAAACCATGTATACATGGAATAGTGTTTTGCATGGGTAGGTTAATTTTCATTCGAATCGTGAGTTTCATCTAATTCCATATGCACATGATATTTGTAGCCATGATGTGATTAACAAAATAAGAATGATAGTTATAATTGTCAATTGTTTCTTGACCCACTTTTACACAATGACCGCAAACGTTGGTACAGAGCATATTTGGTCGACTAATTATTTCTCACAAACAGACTTAGTTACCTTTATAAAGAGTTCGGACAACGCTATAAGCTGTGTTACAAGCACTGCCTCAAAACTGAAGTAATTGTTGTAAGGACTTGCATCTCAAGTCGTGCTTCGCTGGAAATGTGCCTTGTCAGTACGGTGACTATCATATAGGGGGAAAAATATCGAATTGAAATATTGCCCCCGCAAATTGAGAGATCTGATGTGCAAATTGATGACAGCAGCTAATTTGCCATGAATCAAACTAGCTTAACATGCACTAGGGAATATCAGGTGAATCCAGTGCCATATCGGTTTTTAAAGATGATATTTCATCCAATTTGTTTGGTTATTAGAACAGTCCATCTACGATCTACGCCTCTAGCAACCACACCCGGCCATTCAATCAACCAGTTCAGCACGACAATTAATCATAAAACCGGCTATTGCTCTATAACTGGTGGCTGTACAATTTACCGCATGAACAGGTCCCATATTGTGATTTATATATTATGTGCACACAAATACATGGGTAAATTGGCCCTTGTGTTGTGCACCGGCTTGAAGGCAACCCTACGCCTCACTGCAACATGCTCAATGGCCATATACAGTAGGTAGCGACATTAGTTTCGTGTCTTTGTATTTACATTCAAAGAATTGGCCGAGCTGCCAAACTGTAAGTAAACGAATTATGCTTTGTTTATGTTGGGAGCAGGTACAAGAGGAAGGGGATAAACGATTTGTAAACTTAAATATATGGGGTTGGGGCTGCATAAACAAAACCACAGCGGGTATATATTTGACAAGCCACAATGCGTTAGTTAGGGCCTTTTTATATACGAAAAATGCGATCCGGGTGCGGATCTTTAAAGAAAACGTGACAGGTGACAACAATACTTTACTTGTTAAACATACTGTAAAAGTTAAGCGTCATTATCGGGATTATTAAGCGTATCTCCAATGGTGTCTCTAGTCGAATTTTCCTATACCATTAAAAGGCGTATTAGAAGCCCCGCCTCTTCATGAACTGTCCATTATATAGAGATATCCATCGTCAATAAGATGAGAGATTCATATTACTTTTATCATAAAAGATTTACGGTCTGAACCTTTCCTTGTGCGAGCCACATCAATGTGTATGAGGGATCACTGTTTTAGGCACTTAATTGGTACGATAAGTGATTATGAAAAAAAAAAGGATCAATGGTGGGGCAGAAGGAGAAAGATCAATTAATTGCAATGACAACAATAAAACAGAACTATGGCAGATGCTAAATTAATCAGCAGCAAACCTATTTCCAAGCCAATGACTATCACACAAAACAGAAAAAAAGGACAACGCACTTGTTGGTGCAATGGAGTCATTGAATGAGTTGCCTTGACAACAGTGGCTGTACGTCATTCAACATATGGCTTATAAGTGATTGGTCGGAAATGCAAAACAAGATAGAGAAGAAATATTGCCCCGCTTCAGTTGCGGTAACCGCAAGATAAGGAATAACCTTCAATCATATGTATAAATATATATATATATATATATATATATATATATATATATATATATATATATATATATATATATATATATATATATATATATATATATAATATATATATATATATATTTTATATATATATACATCATATATATATACTATATATATATATTTGTATATATAGTGTGTATATATTGATATATATATATATATATATATATATATATATATATATATATATGTACAAATGTATATGTATATATTGATATATGAATGTATGTATGTATATATATACATTGATATATATATATATATATAGGATATCATATATGTATATAAATATTTATATATATATACCTCATCTATATATCTATATATATATATATATATATATATATATGTATATATGCATGTATATAAATAAAACATATATATATATACGTATATAGATATATATATATATATGTATAAATATATACATATATCATGTATACATATATATGAATATACATATATATATATATATATATATATGGATCTATATATATATATATGTATATAAATGTTCATTTAATGTAAATGATAACCAATAAATGTATATATACATATATGTTCTTTATATCATAGGGTATCAATAAGATTCTTGTTGATGAATATAGTACGGCATGTAATGATGGCGCTGTCAACTTCGGAACATTACAGCTTTTATAACAACTATAAGAAAAAAACATATGGATAAGTTCATATATAAATCCAGTCTTTGGGTTATATACCGGAGATGGTATATCAATCCAATATCATTAAACATCTATATAAATATGTGCGTAATAGCATAATACGATATTGTCCTATATCTTTCATTGTTGATGAAATTGCATCTAATTCAATGTATGTGATTGAGGAAGACCATCTAAGCGACCGATCAACATTAAGTGATGTTCTTTATATCATTGGGTATCAAATGTAAGATTCTTGTTGATGAAAAATATATACGGCATGTAATGTTGGCGCTGTCAACTTCGGAACATTACAGCTTTTCTAAACAACTCATAAGAAACAAAAACACAGCATGGATAAGTTCATTTATAAATCCAGTCTTTGGGTTACAGCCCCAATACCGGAGATGGTATATGGTCTTCCAATCCTCAAAAAGTATTGTCTATTTAGATGGTGCTTATTAAAGTTGTGCGTAATCAGCACAATACGATATTGTCCTATCTCTTTCTACGTTGATATGGTTGCATCTAAAGATGGAATAACCCTTATATGTGTGTGTGCCAAGGCCACGAAACAATGAGCTGGGACTGGTGTTGACGGGTTATTAGCACAATGCTTATCCATATAATCTATACCCATGTTTAGTATGTGCTTGCATGGTCCAGGCATCAGATAATATTTTATGTTGAATCAATCCGGTATTATTGTTGAGCGGTTGAGCACAACATTTGCAATGTCGATATTACGGCGACAAACCATCTCACCAAATGACTTAGAAATAACCCAGTACTAACGTTTCCTGCTACGTTGTTCACGTATCAAAGCATATCTCTGTTGATTGCGTTTCAGCAACGTAAGTTAAGCTTGTCGACGTACCCTTGATTAATAAGACAACCATTCAAATCAGGAAAGTAAACAACCAAGTGCCGCTTAACAAAAGAAGTGCGAGTCATCCATAGTTCGACTAGAATGGGCGACGTGTGGTAGATAAAAAAAAGCAAGTGCAGCTGGGGTAGATTCAAGGACTCAAAAATATAATGCAAACTACTACAAAACATGATCACTGCTGGATCCTACTTCACAACTACTTTAACATTGTGATCTTACAAATAACCAACTAAAGTGCGTTGGATCTTTAATCTCAATTACCTTAACGCCAAAGACATAACAATCCATGTACGCATGGTGTCATACATTGCATGGATACACGAATAAATTGATCTAGTGTTCCGGTGAAGTACTCTGAAAGAGGAGGACAATTTGTCATTCCACATACGTCGTAACTTGACATTTTCAACCATCTCTTAAAAAGGCTGTTCAGCCCCATATCGGGCACTCAGGGATCATTTTGTTATTACATTACTACGACGACGACATAAATATGCTATCTTTTAATTTGTGCCACAAAGTTTACTTGATCTAAAATCATGTTGATAAATTTTCAACAATATTATCTGACTGGAAATATTCATGATGTACTGTTGAAATCTGTTTTACTTAATTGTGTCACTCTATCGATAACGATGCCTTCCTAAAGCCATGATCCATGACAAATGTTAGCTGTAAATCATTAAGCGCCCTGTAACTACCTCGCTAAGGATAAGTTTACTTCCGCTTTGATTATGAAATGTATATTTTATAGATTCTTTACTCATTTAATTTGTGGGTATCATTGCAACAAATTAGACCGACAAGCTGGAAGGATAATTTCCGACAACCTGAATGGCGACTGCCGAAGTAGGGATCCATTATCTGAGACTGCAGCGCCGCGTAGCGACTGAAAGTCTGAAAACTTAAAACCTTTGGTTTCCAAGGTGCTGTTGCCAAGCAGTTAGCTAGGCAACCTCGTTACAATTATGGGGCTGAACAGTCTCTTTAATTAACCTGGTAAGATGCTGTCCTATTAATTCGATCAGTGATATTTATAGAAGCTCCATGATACTTTTCTAAGCAAGTCTGACATCTCTTGTTATTCTTGTGCACGATGGCCACGAGTCTATTTTGGTAAAAAGCATATTCGATCCATTAGGCAAACTTCACGAACAAATTTAATAACCATTTATTATGAGTTATGTCCTTTGCAGTAAGCACAGTCAGCAGACTGGAGTTATCATTTTCATTGCAAGGGACACAGCTTTTAGATTGTCATGATTGTGACTATTTGTTCAGACATCGGTTAACAGATATGAATATTGCCAGGATTAATGTTGGAGCGCTTCCCCTTCAACAGCTGTCAGAGGTGATAGATAAGATCCCTATTATCATATTATTATACTGTAGATTCCTCTGAAATTTTCCGTTTCCGCAGGCCCCATTGACAACGTGTCAAACACATTAGCGGTTCAGAGATTTTGTCACGTTTTTTTAAATTGCATTTTATCAAAAGGTCATTGACGCACTGGCAATAATGCCACCATTATCTTTCTCAGGGCGATGCAAGGTAAATGAAGAAATAACACATGTCAGTCTTAAAATATTCCGGTACAACCACTTGAAGTGAAACCTTATTACATCAGTCGTTACTCGATGTATTGGCGTGCTTGGGTCATCAGTAAACGTCACCTCCTGGCCAACGTACATGATGCTTAAGTGTTGGTTCACAGAGGCAGCATGTGTAATAATAACAGTCCCTTAAGGAATTAAATCGTCGTGTTCAATGTCACTTATAAGCATGGTTGCTAATGAATAAAATAACTTGAAACTCATTAATTAACTGCAATAATGAACTTTGTATTAGGCATCATTTAAACAAATACGCACGCAACCTGCTGTTGCATGAACATCGTCAGCTGATGCGGCTACGAACTAATATGTCTAATTAGTTTTCTACTTTACGCTGCAAAATGATGTAATGATAGATACCCTAAATAAATTAACGTGCATTTCGTACAAAGCACCGCGTGGACCTTCTGGCGCAAGGAGAACGTGGTTGTAGATGTCCAACAGTTGCTTGGAGCCACCGTTTTGCTTTACATTGAGGTTATGCAACGCATTCGGTTATGATGTAATCAGATTCTGATTGACTGCGATGTATGTGGATAGGCGAATACAAAATGATAGTAAACAAATATAAATGAATTTAATGCAAATAATCAATTTATCCATCAAAAAGTTGTCGAGACTGCAAAATCATTTGCTATATGTCCTGAAGCAAATCAGTGTGGTTCTTTTACTAACTGCAATAATTTCCTTAACTAGATGCAATATCACCAAGTATTATTCAGCTGAGTCTCATAAACTATTTCTCTGACCTTTTATTCCAGGATACGACGTCGTGTATGGAGGTCATGAATTAATTGGAAATGGTTTTAGTTGCGCCACAAGGTAAACACGGAAAAGCTGAAGCGGAATCACCTTGATTGCATCACAATTGGTAGAACAATAACTGGGTAATTTGGTGTATAGATCTGTACGATTGGTAGGTAGAACTAATTGCTAATATTACTCATAGAAATGCAGCGAACAAACAAATACACAGTGCACTTGGCATATTTGAACGCTATACAAAAAACGCGATAAGTCGATAAGTTCACCTCATGCATAAACTGGGGCACCCCTATGTACGCGACTCGTATGGAGCAAGAGCAATAGTTTTAGGCTCAGAACGAGCACAACTGACACGCTGATGGTCGGTTAGTGCATAGAAATAGGATTATATCATTTTTTAATGGGAGAAAAGCGATCCTTGTAGAACTAGGTCAGTTAGGTGAGCAGGGATTTAGTTTAAATGTCAACATGAAAGTGGGTTGCTTAAAGCTGGCGACGGAGACATACGACGTCGTAGGGTGGAAGAGGGGCTGGCTAAGCGCAGCTAATGGCAGATTAATAGAGGATGTTCACAGTAATCAAATCTAATCCTCGGTAAGTGCTCTGAAGTACTGCTGCCGTAAACCAATTCGACGTCCGTAATGTGAGATTTTCTCAGCGTTTCTTAGTCCTGCATAAATGTTTTTTTAAATCTTAAACAAATGGACATTACTTTGGTAGATACATCATCTTACTTAATCGACAGACCCCGTCCGTACAGGAACAGACTGACATAACATCGCGGAGAGCATTAGCATACAGACGAAGAAGGAATGATTGTGGTAACTTTGATGATTCGCTTAGGGTTTGTTTTGGGAAAGAACGAAGACCAACCCAGCTCAATCAACACTGCTCTTATTTTCAAAGCACAGAATGCATAGACGAGCAAAGGTGGCCCATACTCACATCTTTGGATTGGCCATAAAAGGACCATTTTGTGTTCAAACAACAGCACACTTCCTAAGCCCAGCGAGTTGAAAAGCGAACGAGATAACATCTAAATATCAATTATTTGCACTATTTATGCTGTCAGCTCTTTAAGTTATGATGGCTAACCCTAGTGCGTGGTGATAAGGTTGATATAATGCAAAGCATGGCTGAAAATAACACTTGGTGTAGAATGTTAATTGGTCATGCGACTGAATGATGAACATTGAGTGCCATTAACGAGTGAGGTTGTCTGAATAATATCTCTCACGGGCGATGACACGCAGTTGAAGGGGTTCAGGCTGTTATCTACCGGTAAAGGTCAACCCATCGAGGCACGTCATAACTAACTGTGTCAGGAAGCTTGGTCAACATGTTTACGCGCTTAGGAGGCATGGTAGCCATAGAATGCGAGGCAGTGCAACTTTGAAAATCGAGAGTTTCGCTAATTAGGATCATTTCGTAAGCGCTGATAGGGTAGATTGTAGTGGATCTTTTATGTAAAGGATGTTCAATAGTGACAAACAATAAGTAGTTAATCCTTGCTCAAAGTTCAACAAATCTTTCATCTGCAATTTGCATTTGGCATGGAGGCTTGCAACAGTGGATACAGTACCTCTCATTAAGATACTGAGCTTTTCCAATGTTCGTGAATTCGATGAGTTGTTTAGCCAATAGATACCACCACATTCACAACGTTATCACTTGCCACATAACACATAACAGGAAAAGATTCATCCTCTTTGCGTTGGCTAAATATGGCATGATATTGAATGGTATGATAAACTTGGCTTTTATAAATGCAATAGCTCTTCGTCAAAATTTACAAAGCTTTAGAGAACATTAAGCTTTATGATCAACTAGGCAAAACAAAACGAAGTATGCCATTTTGTGAGGCTTCATTATGAACACTGTAGTTCATATTCTGAATATGTGGCAATAATATAATAGCATCTATACGAATCAAGCGCATGTGCATCTGTCCTTCTATAATCAAGGGGCCGTGGGCTGCCATATCTGTACATAACGGTCACCCTGTTGGTTACGTCGCGTTCGGCAATATTCTGTAGATAAAATAATAGAGAATATTATCCAGAATATTTCACTCCAAAGTGATATGACACTCTATTATGCCTTAGCGTCCAAACATTCTGCTCGCCCAGTACGTCGTTTTGTTGTTAAGAAGACTCTCAAGGAGCATTTCCTAGAACTTATCATCAAAGAGTTTATAGCTACGCTAAAGGGGTTTTTTCGAGTGGCTCTGGTGGGATCGCTTCCCTATTTATAATACATTGCAATCGTTAGGTGGCGCTAAGAGACACAAACAAAAGCACATGGGACACTGGGCTGACGTCACTGCGATTGGTGAGAGCAGCGCCTTTCCGCTACCAAAACTCTTTGCACTATAGGCTTAAAGATAGCGAAAATAACAATGTCGACTGGATAAATTGCCCGGTCTGGGGTGCAAATATCAAAACCAGTTCGATCCTCGATCTTTCGTGTCAGCGCTTCAGATGGTTGTTAAGATTTACAATAACTGTCTGGAGCGAGGAAACTGGCCTGGGGTAGACATTGACATTTGTTGGCTAGTCAGGGATAGGTGACGGTCTCGCATGAAGGGTATTTCGCTACGCCAAGCTGTGTGGTGATTATGAAATAACACGAAATACATCCATGTCATCAGGGGACGATAACATAAAATCAACATGACCGCATGGCTTAAGGGGCTAAAATTTATGTAATGACAACTACAGAAAAACACGATCACTGACAAATCTTTCACAAGAGCCGTCTTGAGTGTGGTCTTACACAGTAAATAACTAGGGTAAATTAGTTCTGAACTTTCGGTCAACTTAGAGTGAACAAAAAATAATCCATGTATGTATAGTAACGTGCATTGCAGTAATATGTCCATGTATCAATCGAGTCTTTGGATAAATGCCCCAAAACCGGAGGCACATATCATTACAGATATGATTTTACTTCAATTAATCAACTAAATAAACATTTGACCTTTCTGTTCCCTTAATGATATCGTCATGTTTAAAGAATACCGATGACGCTCATGTAAGAATGATAGTCAATGTTATATGTTGTTTCCTGTCCAACGTTGCCACGATCGCCTCGTGTCTAGGTTGATAAGAGGCACATTTGGTCATCTCGCTCTCACGAACGAAACGAATAACTATTTCAATGGGCTTAAAACGATATTTTATCCTTAATAATAAAACATACCTACCTGAAAAGAATATTTATTGCCATTTTTTTGCTTGTCATGATGGCGACTCACATTGATATCAGACAAATGGCGATTATGGTATAAAGATATTAAAGCATGTCCAGTCTAGTATAAGCTATATCACGTCGGTTTATCATGTCAGTGAATAAAGTGACTTAACACGGTTCTTGCATTCATATATAGAGGACCTTTGTTACATTTACAACGTAATAATATTTGAATCACTTACATACTTGCTCATTTATGTTGCGCAGTTATCTTACGTGGTAAAGATATAACGTGTACGAAATTAATAGACGGGGAATAACAGCGCTGTAATGTATCAACACAAAACCATGGACCATCGATCGTTGGTAATCTACTACAGAGAGGATAGAAAAAACGAAAAAAAACAGTTATACAGCTATTTCTTCATGGTGGCCGTACTCGATCAATGAAGATCATCAGGCCACTGACATTGCAGTTAGTCGTTGTACAGCGCCCACCGTCAACTGATGGAGTCTTCATTGATAAAAAAAACCTCTGAAAGACTGATATTCAAACTGGTTAGGTGCACATATGTTCTATGGCTAAGTACTATTTTACCACAACGCGTTATTGGTTTGTTCCCGTGTCCTTGTTTCAATATTATTTATTAAATTGCCACTTCATCATCGCCAGGTGTAATGCTTTGCATTATAGCGTAGTTAATGACTGCAGCTAAGTTCTAAATTTAAATATATAATATATATATATATATATATATATATATATATATATATATATATATATATATATATATATATATATATATATATATATATATATATATATATATATATATTGATAAATATATATATATAATATATATATATATATATTACTCTCAACTCACCACAATATATCGATGTCTAAGTTTATGTGAATGACACCACTGTAGACTGACCAATTGTACACTAACACTTGACTTGAGGATTTTGAATATTATGTGAATGACACCACGACATTACCAGTTTTTGCTGATGCTATTGTACACTATTTACTTGACTTGAATAAAGTTATTTCAGTATCATCACTGCATGCACCATAGATGCATATACATATATGGTGGACATATATATATTTATATATATATATAT
>CM067358.1:7198620-7283620 GCA_034190875.2 Urechis unicinctus | reverse complement strand
TGTATGAGTCGTCATAGTTATGGAGACAAATACTACTTTCATCAGTAGTGAAGAGCAATTTCCTATTAACATCGCCTGTTGTGTGCCCTGGTCTAGTTCAGGAGATTGTAAAGCCAAAATGCACTTTTGTTGCAAAACAATTGCCACTGGAGCGACTTGATCTATATAATCACCCATTCCGTTATAGAGTATATCAGGTGATATAAGACAACATGATTCAGGTTCTGATTGTTATATTCAATATATGCATTAGGCTGCCATCTAGGTCGAAAAGCGAACTGTCGTTGCTGCAACAAAATGTCATTTGTATTAGATTTTGTCTGCTCACACCAGTGATTTATGACGAATATCATAATTACCACCAATATCATTGCCTCTATTAATAGCATATTTTCGCCACATAAAGCCACTTGATTAGTCATAAAGTTAGCACTGCCAGAAACACAAAGACAATGTTAAAGTCAAATCCGGACACTCAATAGTGTCATAAAGGGGTGATACGTAATTTTTTGGCTATTATGGTGCATTAATGCGTATCATTATGGAGCATTACATATTTTGTCCGACATTAACGTGATACGGATTAAACTATGGTAAATTATATCAAATGGCATTGAATAATTATTCGACTTGTTGTATTTAAGAATAGCACCACAAATGCTATATGTTACGCTTGGCAATCGGTCAGGAAAAAAGTTCACTAAAATACAGGGCACTTACGGCACTTTACTAGGTTTTATGGAGTGATGGGTGAGTAGGATTTCGATGCTAAGTCAACTCTTACTGGACCAATTGGTTCATACTTATTGCTCAGCAGATTGTTCCAAATCTATGCCTCTGAGACAAATGGCCACCATGCTACCGTTAATACGCATGATTGGGTAAATACCGCGTGAAATATAGAACGTCATTCATTATGATCATGAGAAGCAACCAAAGCAACCATTTATGTTATCAACCTTTTCATCTAACCCCTAGCCTTTTGATTGAAAGGTGAAATGATAAATAGCTATATCTGGCTTCACCTACCATAGCGAATTTCTTCCCTGCCAATCTCCATAAGCAACTCCATCTGGTAATCAACACAACAATCTCGCTATTAATAATTCAAATCAACCAACTATGCTAGTCAAACAATTGCTGCTGGAACATTAAATCGTCTTTGCATTGAACTGCTGTAGTTTTATATGCAGAACGTCATTTGCATTTGCAATTTCATCTAATTGCTTTTGCTTTTCATGATTTATATAGCGCGGTCATCCAATGGCACATCAAGTTAATATGATTGCAAACGATTTGTTGTTCAGGATGCATTGGCTGCTACGCACAAAGTCATGCCACAATGAGTTGACAAGGGATAAAGCTCAGTGGGTTTATTCCATGGGGTCATTTGTGATTGCTACGCAGGGCGTACTGTATCATCAGACAGTGCCGATTATTTGAACCATTCAAGTCTTGTTTTAATCAAAGAAGAGTATTTGCCATGGGCATATGCACTATATGGATTAGAGAATAGAGATCTTATACATCCCCTCCTACAGCTGTCGTGGGTAGTCGCGCCATTACAGAAGACCTCTTTATTTTTGTGGGGAATATATTTATGGGTAAGCTTTAAACTAAACACATATTCATATTCGTGACGAGGCATAAGGCGGCCTCCTTTGCCCATCTCACACGAAAGAAATAATCAGAAAACAACTCAGGAGACTTACTAAGCAGTACAAAGCGTTGTATGGACCTGACAATGAGAACGAAACAGGGCCCAAAATGGTTCTTTACTAATATAGCTTCGCAGCCATCACGCAAAAGCGGGACACGAAACAACCTAAAGAAACACAAATGCGCATAAAACACTCAATAGGCAATAAAGACCGACAGGGAGGGTTGTTGTTGCATTGATATTGACACGCCTAATGAATTTACGTGCACTTTGTTTCGGTAATGACGTTATTTGTTTGCACCATGGCTGCTATGCGACTTTTTTTTACACCCTCGATTTATTATTGCTTTCTAATAAACACTCACAAGAACTAGTCATCTGGACAGTCGTTCTCTGTTTCAGTCACCCTAGGTATGAACCATACAAGACACCGTACACAGGAATGTGTCATTTGGGCCGACATTAACGACGCAAATTTGCCTATTTTGCAGTAGACTCGGTGTAACAAGTACGTATCCTCACTTAAAATGCGCAATTTGGTTTTGCACAACTTATTTTTCAGCATAATGCTCTCACAGTGTGGAAGATGTGAGCATTAGGTTCACGAAAGGCTCAATATTTGACAAGATCTCAGTTTGGTAATTTGTCTATAGGATATAGAAATATCAGGGGTTGAAAATCCAGCCGGCACTCCAGGTTTCAAGATCTAGAGGCTACCAAACTAAGTTAGTGGCAAAATCTTTTACGATATTTACTTATCAAAAATTCAACCATCAACGTAATCTTTTCAAAAATATTCCCCAATGCATAAAAAGAAGAAAAATAAGGATGGTGTTTTCTGATGAAGACAAGGGGTGTTGTCAAACAATCAATTTGACCAAAGATTCGCGCTCGTCAGTGCAAAATTTATCTTTGTTTGTGCACAAACACAGCTGCACACCTGAACTAGGGTGAAATAATTAACTGTTTTGTCATCGAGATGCCACACATGCGTAACGCGAGAATGACACAATTCTATAATATTAAAGCTCTGTGGTTTGTTTGGTTTCAAATCGAGTCCACCTACGAGTGGAAAGATTCTTCATAACCGACTCCATAAGCAAGTCGAGCTAAAAAAACCTTGGACAACTCAGGGCCCCTAAGCTAGAATATTTAGGAATATATCCATCCGATTATATACATATGTGGTTCACTGACAATCTAACTTGTTCACATTATTTATTTAGTTGACTAAAGCAAAACAGTGTTTAAATTTGACCATATATATATTATTCTTTCAGATCTATTTGTCATAATGTGGTGTTTATATTTCAGCCATATTTGCTACTTAGGTTATTCTCAGCAAACCAATTTGAACGAATTATTAGGATTATTTTGCTATTGTCACCATGGTCCATTTTGGTGAGAGGACGATCACAACGCAACGTATGCATTTGTCCTCAAATGAAGATAACAGTAAACCAATTGACATTTATTGTAACAAGAGAAAAATTGTTGCATGAATATACATTGTTCAGCTATCTCGTAGTTTTATGGTTAGCCATCATGGTCTCAGTAGTTGACGTGTATACTGAATAGTTTGCATATAAAACGAAATGACTAGAAATGCTATGTTACGCGTCAAATGTCCGTCAAATGCTAGTTTGACGCTTCAACTACAAGTTAATGCTTTAACTAGCTAAAGCGTCGACTGCTAGTTCAAGTGCCATCACATAATCCCACATAAGATCTAATCTGCTACCTAGGCCGATGACAAAAGTGTTGTATTTGCACTATATATTCATAGTCAAGAGGTTATTACGCCTCGAGTAGTATTTACTCATCATACACTCCACTTGCCTGCTAATGAAATAAGTGCAGCAGAATATACACAAGAGTATTCAATGCACAGCCTGTTATGCCCTGTAATCCATTATTCATTGGCGCCATCAGCAGATTTGGAATCAAACCCTGATGAATGACATCAAGTGGAGACATGACTAGCTTGATCACAAATGTAAACCCACAGCAGCCATGAGCGTGTCGGCATGCTTCTTTTGAGAAATGATTTCGCTTCAATTGATCATTGTCTAACGAATGACACAGACTAATCTAGTAGGTGATATAACTTGTACTATACTAGAGAAAGCATCGTGTTGATATATTTACACAATGTCACCATTTGTCTAACATCAACGTGGGTCACAATCATGACAAGCGAAGAAATGGCAATGATTGCTCCAGTCAGGTAGTTGTGGTTAAACGGTTAAACTATAAAAGTACAACTATGTAAGTAACATTTTGGCTGGTCAGTTTACGCGTCAATTTAATAATTGATTTGTAAACTACTAGTTTTTGAGCAAACTAGTAGATACAAATGACATTGCCAATGAATTATCTACTGCCATCAGGTTGGAAGCCCGCATTAATTGCATTACTGTGGAAATGTAACAAAGTTACCGAAAGATATTATTAAAGAGCCATAAGTATTGAACTTTATATGGACCAGATTAAAGTACCAAGAGGCTAAGTATGAGAGATGGTTGCTTTGAGTGATTTATTGAAAGGAGTAACGAGGTTGCATAGATACAAATGGACGCGGTTAGAATGATTGTTAGTAGTATGTCATTGGTGCTAGTGCCATGGGCTGATAGATGTAACCTTCACTTTGAAATATTATCATTCAAGCCCTTTGACTATGTACCCTAATCACCCACTTAGAAGCTCATGGCGAATTTAACGTTGATCAAGAAAATTACAGGTAAGTAGACATTGCGAAAAACAGTTTTGTGCATCGCTGTTGCCTCCATAAATCTCAGTTCCCCACGGATCATTATTAAGCCATAAGGATAACAAAATCATTCTGTTTGCATACATTGTAAGGAAGCATCATCTCGCCATGCAATAACTGACAACACAGTCAAGTTAACTTTGCAAGATATCTCTAACAAAGGGAGGCGCTATTCTGGGAAGTAGAACAATGTGCCTCTGTTGTGAATGTTCGTGCCACATCCTGAATCCGAGAAGCAACACGTAGGTATCGTGCACGTTGGATATTTGATGTAGGTCACTGTGTAGGCGTGTTATTCAACGATGCTGTTATTAGAATGGTTGAATAGTATCGCCATCTAGCTGATTTTATTGGAATAAAACAAGGCTATCATCTGTCGTGACATGGATCACATTGTATCGCCCTTTCACCCAACTGTTGTTGCTAGGGTGCAACTTGAGAGCCAACGTATCTGACATGTGATACAATATTGCGACAGTTAAGGAGCAATGTCGTTGTATTTTTCAACACAAGGCTTGTTTATCTTTACCCAAATAGAGGGTTTACTTATTAAATGCATGAACAACATGCAGCATATATCGACGATATAGAATAAATAAATAATATATAGAATTGAAATCGTACTGTTAACGTCTGATAGCTGCTGTTGGGGCGACGTTCAAATATATAGACCGGTTATCAGCCTTCTCAGTTTGGTGGGGCAAAATTGATACCTGTAAACCTCTGCCAGAACAGATAACTACGAGCATCAATAGCCAAACGCTGTATATATATATATATATATATATATAGATATAGATAGAGATAGATATATATATTATATATATATATAGATATATATAGAGAGATATAGAGATATATATATATATATCTATATAGAAATATATAGAGATATTTACATAGAGAGATATATAGAGAGAGCTATATAGAGATCTCTCTCTATATAGATAAATCTATATATATATATATCTCTATATCTCTCTCCCTCTCTATCTCTGATCTGCTCTATCTCTATCTATCTCTATGTCTCTATATCTCTCTCTATCTATCTATCTATCTCTCTCTCTCTCTCTCTCTCTCTCTCTCTCTCTCTATATATCTATATCTCTATCTCTATCTCTCTCTATATATATATATATATTATTGCGGGAAAATTTTTGTTTGCATTACAGTTCTTGACTTAGCTATTGCCATCCATGTAGTGGTAGCCGTGCAAGTGAGTGTGCACATTACTGGTGCCATTTGGATGGTGATCCTTTCTCTGTGAATCGATAATTACTGCTGCCATATTAATATCGAATGATACTGGTTTTTTAAGACAGACGATGTAAAGACGCACGTCTTGAGAGATAGATGTGTCCTTAATAAGCTAGATTCTTTTCCCATAGCTTTTTCAGAAGGTAATTTACTTTTCCGTGAGAATGAGAATGCTCAGCTATTCGAGGCTGATTGTATTTGTCTCCGACAAATGTTTGTTTACAGGTATTGTGTATTACCTTAGGTGGCTCTAGGATTGGGACATGCATAAACGCTGAGCGCTTGTTTTCTACTTCACAGACAATAATGTTATAAAATATATATGTATATCAATGTGAGTCACTCCGGGAGACAAATAAGTAGTGAACAGTATTTGGCTTCTAAGGCCTATGGGCTGAATCAATCAAAACATCATGTTAACGACCGTAGAAAATAAGCGAAAACCTACCGCCAACCAAATTTGTCTTAATACCACAATGATTGCCCAATTTAGTCGAACTTATTGTGGATGCAATCGTTTTGAACGTCATCTGTGTCCTGTACGCTATATATAAGCTACTCTGTGCGCCATCGATGACATTATGATATCATTGCCTGGCCTGGTGTAACTGTGTTACACTAATAAAATAAAATAGCAGACGATACACTCTGCAAAATATCAAGAAGTCGCCAACGGCCAGCTTATCTTGATGCGTACACACACACATATACACACACACACATACGCACATACGCACACACACGCACACACGCACACACACATATATATAAATATATATATATATATATATATAGAGAGAGAGATATTTATAAATATGTATATATGTCTTTATATATATACATATATAGATATTGATATATGCACATATCTTATATATATATATTTAGTTATGATTCTTTATATTGCTATTGCTATGCAGGCGGCTAATGTCTTGTAGGTGATGATGCTTCTGCAGATGGCAATGCTTCAGCTTATGGCTATTGTTCCGCAGGTGGGTATTGTAGGTAGTCATTATTGACGGTCATTGTTCTTGGTTGAAGGCTATTGTTCTATACCTGACAGTTTTGTGTAGATGGCTATTATTCTTCAGATGGTTGTTGTTCTGACGATGGCTATTGCCCTGTTCGGCTATTGTTCGGTAGATGGTTATTCCTCCGTCTTTCGCTATTGTTCTTCAGATGGCTCTCGTTGTCTAGATGGCTATTACTCTATACTTGGATTTTGCCTTACATGTTGCTCTTGCCTTGCATGGTTCTGTTCAGCTGTTTTGAAATGAGATGGGGTATGTAAAACCCAAAAGTAGGCAATGAGATGCACAGATGAGATATATGAAAATAAATTGCTAAGCAGTTAGTCCTCTCAATTCAATGTAATGCTGCCAGATTTGCTGGTGCATTGACTGGAACATAAAGAGCAACTGTACACCAATTTTTGTGATGAGGAAGGTACATAGATGTCACATTATTATGTTTGATAATGTTGTGATCATTACCTAAATAACTTATTTTGATTAGTCCCTGCTCATCCAGATCCTGACATTTGAAACCCTACAAGATGCAACATAATAAGTAACTTTTGGGGCAAATAGCACGACCTCATATGCAGCTGAGCAAACACATAAGTCGGCATGTTCAAGCACAAAATTCCACCAAAGTTTTTCATCTTAGCTTCTTTAGTACATGGGATGCAGGTTAAATATCTAAACGATTTTGTATAGAAAAAGAATTGAGACAGATATGCCGAGTTCGCAGAGATATTCTGTAGGGCGTAAAACGCATATTTAGCATTTGAGACGATAGATGAGCAACAAAGAGCATAGAGCAACAATATTTATAAAACCTATCAGTTATAAAAGTCACACAGATACAAAAGCTTGTATACGTAGCCAAGTTCAAATGCCGTTCGTTAAATGTGTTTCAATAATAACATTTCATGATTGGCTTGTGGCATGTCACGTAACTGGTTATGCGTGTTTTAATGTGTAAGTCTCTTAACAGCTTAATTATTCCCGGGCTTCGGGAAAAACCGTCTTCTGAAGGCTCGTTTTCTATTCAATTCACTTTTCGGATGAGACAGGATATGGTTTTGTTGCCATCACAAGTTTACCGGATGCTGCGCTATCCGATGCATATGAAGACGCTGTTATTTGCGCAAAATGCGAAATAGCAACCCCAGTATCATGTAACATTAACTTCATTAATGCTGCAAATTATTCATTGATATTTTTCAACTCGATATATTTTAAGAACGTGTGTCGCATACATGCTCGCAAAGTGGCAAAACGTAGACAAGTCATGAGATGTCAATTATAGTATTGCTCTGAATTGGTTGTTACCATTATCCAATAAAATGAAATTAGAAAAATCATCGAATACTTTATGATGTTATTTATTAGTAAGTCACAAGCTCATGTTTTCTTTATCATTTGTCCCAATGCTAATTTATTTAATGGTTTTGATAAATCTTCAGAGACATCTAGTGCAGACGGCTGGCACCTGATCACGTTCAACCGTGGACATATGCGTAAGTTAAATTTTGTATGGTTTATGCTTATTAATCGCTCTAGTGGCAAGCCATGCAGAGGTTGATGGTGCCAGCTTATTATGGTATGAACGCCATTGGAATATGCAACACACTGTCAATTACTAAAACACAAAACGCGCACTTTGCCAATAAAAAAACCATTTTGTTGGTTAAAACTCTCCATGTACAATCCGTACATACAAGTTAAAAATCATGACTATGCATCGTGTTGTATTTCCCTGAAACGCCATATATATGATGCAAAGCATAAGTATGGCAATAATAAGTACTCCCATATTGTACGCTAACAACACAAATCATTACCTAGGTCAGGTATCAAGAAAACACATTTCCGCCTTTCTGAAGGTGTGCCGTACAGATCTCAATATAAACATTGGTAAATTCTTTTGCTGTCTGTGTTTTGGGGGTCAGCAAATGTGTAATCATAATGGTATGCCTACTACCACATAATCCGGCGAAAATATCGCCTACGTGCATGAATTGTGGTCGTCTTAGTAATTGAGCAAATGCAATTTCTCTAGTAACATTGTTTATTGTACGCGCTTGTTCAGTTAATGAGATTGCAAATGCACTTTCGTTGCAACGCAATTACCACTGGCCCAATTTATCTATGTAATCACCCATTCCATTGTAGAGAATAAGAGGCCATATGAGACAATATGTTCCGTGATTGTTGTAGTCAATAAAAGCATTAGGCTGCCATCTAGATCGAAAAGCGAACTGTCATTGCAGCAATAAAATGTCATTTGTTTAAGATTTTGTCTGCTCACGGCAAATTTCATAATAATCACCAATGTCATTGCCTCTATGACTAGCATATGTTTGCCACAAAAGCCACTCGATAAGTCACCCAATAGTGTCATAAAGAGATCATACGTATTTTGTACTGTAATGTAGTGTAAATGCGAATTGTTTTCTGGGAAGCTTACATGATATTTTATTAACGGGACGCTGATTGTACCCAAGTAGATGATATCGAATGAAATCGATTATTATTCGGCTTGATAGATTTAAGGATAGCACTGCATATATGCTAGCAATCTGTCAGGACAAAATTTCAATAAAATACAATGATCATACGTCACAACAGTAAGATTCGTGATGGTTTAGCGGGATTTTGATGCTTAGTCAAATCAGCGGAAACTGCGAAATGTATGTGTCGGAGACAAATGGCCACAATGCCACCGTTAAACCACATGTTTGGGTAAAACCCTTTCAAATGTGTGACGTCGCATATCATGATCACGGAACATTCGTAGTCAGGTTATCATCCTTCGGATTTAACCAACCCCAGCCTTAATATCGTAAGGTGATATAGTAAATAACTATGTCTGGCTTCACCTACCATAGCACAATTTGTAACCGCAATAACATGTTTGAATCAAAGCGTTTCTTGAAACAGTTCCCTGCCAATATCCATAAGCCACTACATCTGGTAATTAACACAACAATCTTGCAGTTTATGATACACGACACTCAAACCAACGTATGCCAGCCCAATAATTGCTTGTCTAACATTAAATAATTTTTGCATTGAATTACAGTAGTTCTGAATGAGGAACGTCATTTGCAATTACACAATGGGAATTGCAAATATGAAAAACATCCTAGTTGTGCATCA
Organism: Urechis unicinctus; assembly: GCA_034190875.2. Classification (NCBI taxonomy): domain Eukaryota; kingdom Metazoa; phylum Annelida; class Polychaeta; order Xenopneusta; family Urechidae; genus Urechis; species Urechis unicinctus. The sequence goes on along the minus strand of CM067358.1, from coordinate 7,273,767 downwards.
CGCTTGTTATGCTTAACACAATCCACTTGCTGGAATACTTCTGTCCGGACATGGATGTAATTCAAGATGTGCCAAATGATATATATTCTTTATATATAACGTTCCATCCTTTCCGAATGATAACAGCGAAAGATTCCTTGAAAAAGCAGAAGATGAGGTGGTAAATTGTACAGCCACTTTTATTACGGGCTTTTACTCTGCGTTCCGATTTATTCATGGTAGCTTTATGTTTATCATCATACAAGCGTTCTCCAAGGTCGTCTTGCAATATATTTGCTAGAGAATTTGAGCAAAAGCTGGCGTCTAGGCGACAATCTAATATGTAGACTGGTTACCTCAGCGTAAGGAGGCAATATTCCTCGCCTGCCGATTAACCTTGGACGGGGTGTTATGTACCAAGCAATAATAATAAAATAATTCCTTGAAATGGCTTCCATCAAATGGGTCCGGGACAATGACGGTGTAATTAAACCAAAACGTTATGTGTAACTTTGCTGAGAGTACAACGTTCAGAATAAGCCCTTTGTTGAATAAAATGCTACCAACGTTTTCCAGGCCACTGACTTAACGACTCGACTGAATTAACCGGCCTGGAAATAGTTGTAGTTGCTGTTGATAAATTATGTAAATTGCGTCTCTGGGATTGGTATCTTCGATTGTTCTGTTTTATTTATGTCATTAGAATTAATTACTCTTTAAGTGTCTAAAACGTAGAAAGATGTCTGTGGCTCACGTTGGTCAAGTGTCAGGCTATAAAGCAGCAATGATAAGTACTGTGATTCGCTCAGACAATGGGTATCTCAATAACATTCAGTTGCTTGACCTGTATATATGCCGAACACACCATTATTGGTGACGATATATGAACCTGTATAAATCAGCAATACGGCACAGTGTAATCTTCAAACAAATATTTCCCTCAATTAATCTACCTTACAGATATATTGGGGTATATATAAACCCACATTCCTCGTTAATGTATATCATTCTATATTCTATTAGCGGTTATATAACCACTTCTCAGAGTTCATGTTTAAAATGCTTACTTGAATCTTTTTTTCTGATAACATTGTTTTTTGACATAAGTAAAAACTGTTATTGATTCCTTCTTAAGTTTTTACATAATTTTTTGCACTAATTTACAAACGTTCAATGAGACTTCGTGCCGATACCTAACAAGGCTTTTGTACATTTTTGCAGGAGGTGTGGGGGGTTTGGGCGTCCGAGTTGATGGATGTGATTCAGCACAGATTAACATAGATTTAATCATCTATCAGATATGCAATTCACACATATAACCAGATAAGCATACACAGACAGACCTAGTTGCTTTGATGATTCCATGAAGCCTCTCCTCTAATGACAGCAACTAACTCCATTGCACTCTGATCAGTGAGGCACAATATGTACTACCAGCACTGCTTTTCGGCTGATAAAATAGATTTTCAGGAATGCAGCCAATGAGAAATACGTTTACAAATTGGATATCCAGCTTAAAATAGCCAATAATTTATCTATTTGTCACAACAGTCGTCATGAATGCTTTGTGGTGACTCCATGGCGGGAACGAAGACATTAAGAAATGAGATCCGTGAAGCACATAATGCTGCGTTACTCTCTCTGAGGTCTCGTTTACCACCTTGTTTGATGCTGAGCTGATCTAACATAGATGTCGTTCCATGCGCGCAAAAATGATGATATCCTTCAGCTGCATAATTGACGTCCAGCCTCGTCTGGACGATTGCTATGGGAGGTTCATGGAATTAACAATAATCCCTTTGCAATTATCTTATTGGCATTATATATCATTCACAAACGTCGAGGTCGTCGGCAATATAATCGCTGGAGAAACAGGACATCTGGTGTGAGCAACAGCTGCTGTCTAGTTTTAAAGCCAATATACAGAGAGGTAGGGCGCAGCTTTTGGGGGCGAAAATGCTAATGAATCTATTCACTAATGTCTTGTTTTATAGCCTAGATATATGTATATATATGTCGTTTAAACGCGATATTCGGGTTATTTTAAGATGATACATTGGCTTTTTTTAACGCGCTTGATTTGGCCTCGATTTGAAGTGCGAGCCGCATGATGTATGCACATTTATGTCTCCCCGCATCTAAACGATCCAACCAACAACCACATGGTCGATGATTTACAGTCTTTAAAATAAACCAATGTCAATGTTGAGGTTATTTCTGTGAGATGCTATGGTGATGATTGGGTTAAAGTGACATATGAATTAAAGTCATTTGTTGAATGGCGTGCAACCTTCGCCTTTTGGGGCAACAACCATTATGATTCGGTATACTTCACATTTCTGGGATTGATTGGTCATCAGGTTTTTTTTAATGACTGCACCATATAGGTGGCAGTAGCATTGATATATGAATGTCGTCTATGCTATTGTCATTGTCAATATACATGTATGGTCTTTGTGGTTGAATCTATCGTATCTTCCGGTCTCTCGCAATATACGTGTGTTAAACAATGGTCCAGTAGCATTATTACTGTATCAAGCAGTTTCTGCTGCAGCAGTATGTGTGTTTGTCTAAGGTCCGACCAATAATCAAGAGAAGCCCTTTAGAAGTTTCATCTCAGCTACCACACGGAAAGTGTGCTGACCGTTTGTGACCGCATTGATTGCAAAGAGTCAGCTAAGTAGCCGCGCTATGATAGAGTTGGTATTTGTATCATATCCCATCTTCACTTAAAACACTTATATAATATGGATAATATCTGGTATGTTGCAGCACGAAATTCATTAACTTTTGGACATGATAATATTATAGACTGTTATCAAAAGAACTGATGTTCGTCAAGTTCAATGACACAACTAATCATAAAGCTAGCGTCCGGACGTGTTCAAGTTTTTGATTGACTGATGATTGGGAAATAACACCTCGTAATTGGGATGCCATGGGGTATTACAACGCTTTTTAATGGCGTTGACATTTGAATAAGTGGTGTCCATCAAGTTGTCCCACAGCGACAGAATACGCTTACAAAGGTCAGTTAGTGTAAGGCACAGTGATCAGCCACGTGTACCATTCTTTTCTGCTGCTATTATATGAACATATGTGGGCCTTATTACAGAGGTAACGCAATTGTACATCACAACAGGTAATTAGAAAATCAATTTGGCCCTTTCGATGGTTATCGATGTACACAGCAATTACGCCTCTTTTACATATTACACGCCTTGTCCAGTTTTAAATCCAGAGAGCCTTTTAGTTTGTTTTCTATGCCCTAAACGTTTAGTTATAAATCGCATCCTGCATATAAGTGACGCTATTCGCTAATTTCATATATGAGAATCTAACTGGCTGTACATCATGCTCTGGTGCTTTCTGTAAGGTACCATTACATCACGTTTAGAACACATAGCAAGGATATCTAAAACCCCGATCAAATGTAGTATACTTTGTAGAGCCCTTCTTTCGGCAGCTTTCAGAACTGTACGTTTACGAATGATTAGGATTCGTATCAGATCGGTCAATTTCAGCAGCTAACTCGTCAATGCCTTTGGTGCCTTTGCTAACATACCGTACATATAACATAGTGATGAACTTTAGCGCTTGTGTCTGGTGCTTAACATATCCTTATGGTTATTCCTGAATGAATCATGTATAACACAGACAAAATGATATATGCTCGCAGGGAATAAACGCGCTGTATTGACACAGCAGACACACATATGCTATTTTAAACTCATTTTAAGTTTTATTATTCTTATGCAACACATTTTTTGTGTGCACCATAACCTAGTTAATTTGATAGTGACACATAAACCAATAGACGACTTGTTACAAGATATTGTGCCATCTCAGCCTTACTTAGTAGCACGAAGATGGACTCCGGTGTGATCAGTAATGCTGCACGCTCTTCATTCAATGCTTTCTTCATTATATACGCTTTTTCATGTAGATATAAGATATGAGCCTAAGGCTCCACACATGTGCAGTGAGGTGCACTTTGTACGAGTTAGCCTTAAGGTGAAGAAGAAACGTTCTATGATTTGTTCGTAAAGAACTGTGCATTTACTCTCTTCACTATCTATTAATGTACCGGAATAGATAGGGCGATCGCCATACGCAAATAACATTGTAAATGAATTCTTCACAGCCACCAGGCTGGAAGCGATTTTAACACGCACAAATTACATTGCTGTGGAAATATAACAAAGTCACTGAATGATGATATTACAGAGCCGTAAGTATTGAACTTTATATGGAACAGACTAAAGTATCAAGAGGCCAAGTATGAGAGATGGGTTGTTTTGAGTGATATATTGAAAAGACTAGGTTGCATAGATACAAATGGTCGCGGTTAGAATGATTTTAAGTAGTATGTCACTGGTGCTAGTGCCGCTGGCTGATAGATGTAACCTTCACTTTGAGATATTACCATTCAAGCCCTTGGAATACGTACCCCAATCACCCACTTAGAAGCTCATGGCGAGTTAGACATTGATTAAGAGAATTTCAGGATAGTAGAAATTGCGAAAAACAGGTTTGCGCAAAATCTATGCTCCTCACTAATCATTATTTAGCGATCAGGCTTACAAAGTACTTTTTATTTTTCCTACAGCCATAGATGTATAATATATCATCTTGCCATGCGATAACTGACAATACTTCCGAGTTAACATTTGAGAGATCTCTAACAAAAGAAGGCGCTATTCTGGGAGGTTGAACAATGTGCCTCTGTTTTTGATGATCGTTTTACATATTGTATCCGAGAAGCATCACGTAGGTATCGTTCACATTGGATATGTGATATAAGTCACTGTCTAGGTGTGTCAATCAGCGATGTGTTATTAGAATGGTTGAATAGTATCGCCATCTCACTGGTATTAGTGGAATAAAGCAAGGCCATCCTCTGTCATGACATGGTTCACATTTTATCTCCCTTTCACACAACTGCTGTTGATAGGGGCAACTTGACAGCCAATATATCTGACATGTAATACAATATTGTGAAAATCAAGGAGCAATTTCGTTGTGTTATTCAACACAATGTTTGTTAAATTTCACCCTAATAGTTTCATAAATCATTCACTTGGTTTAGACCAAAGCTTAAGAGGTTTACTAATTAAATGCATGAACAACATGCAGCAAATATCGACGATATAGAATATATTATCTATAGAATAGGAATATTATCCTTACCGTCTGACAGGTGCTGAGGGGACGGTGTTCAAATATATAGACCGGTTACCAGCTTACTCAGATTGGGCGGGCAATATTCATGACAGAATATGAATAGACAAACGTTTTTTTTACATTTCCGACATAGCACGTAATGACATCGCTAGTTATAACAATAGTCACTCTAGTTAGCTGACTGCACTTGGTATGCCTGACGTCTGAATTCATTGAAGGATGTGCGATTGATATATATATATATATATAAATATATATATATATATATATATATATATATATATATATATATATATATATATATGTATATATATATATATATATATATATATATATATATATATATATATATATATATATATATATATATATATTATAATCATTCCAAGACAAGCGTAATTGAGTTTATATTAAATCTACCTCAATATACGTCAATAAATAGGTCAATGGTAATCAATAGGTCAATGTGATAATCAAATTTGCATGACGTAAATATATGCCGTTTTATGTCTCTTCGACTGGAAGTTCTCAATTGTCCACAGAAAAATTGCTAAGGGATAAATCTCCGATGTTTCGCTCTGACACGCGATCGATGTCGGAAATTAAACCATTGTAAAGGATGTATGTAAGGAAATTTAACCAGAGCCGTAATATCAGGCTTTCAATTGGTTGAGCACCCATTCAACTAGTATATAGCATAGTTTGTATCATCAACATCACAGCTGAAGTGTCAAGTTTGAGCCTATCAATTGTTGTCTTGATTTGAAATCAAATGTTCCAGGTTAATGAATAAACCCTGGAATGCTATATGTACCTCTGTGTCAATATGTTGATTGCATAGACAGTTGGCAAACAAGGAATTGTGCGTCACAGCAAGAAATCTACTCAAATAGTATTTACCAAGGGCGCCGAGCTTAACTGCTCGTTCATTTGCCTTCAAAAATAACTTTTTTATTCTTCCCTCTTGATTTTATTTGTGTTTTTATGTGTCGGTTAATTTGTCATTTATTGAATATAACGGGCTAGCATGATGGAATCAACGTTAAAAGGTTTTCTTAATCAAACCTTAATTCTACTTATTATGAGGAAAATTTTGCTAAAAAATCACAAAAACTGGCAACAATTTGAATTTTGTTAATGATGATTATTCTTAAGACAAATATTGCTGTTTTGAATGTGTATACAATAATTATTTCGCTTCAATATAAAGTACAACAAAACTACATGCAAGGTAATGACGTTATCGATCGGCATATAAACAAAATATTATTTTGCCCATTGACCCTCAAAACAAAACCTGACAGTTGAGAAACAACATATTGCTCACAAATTCACCAATTTAATAAGCATAGGAAATTGCGCTACAAAGTGTTGGCATCTTAAGTAGGTTTTATTTCTCGCCACAATATATATAAAAACATATATATATATATATATATATATATATATATATATATATTTATATCTATATATATATATATTTGTATATATATGTTCATATATATTTATAAATATAAATATATATATATAAAAGAGAAAGAATATCGATATATATATAAATATATATATATACAGATAAAATATATATATATAAAATATATATATATATATATATATCTATATATTTATATATATAAACATGTATATATTTATGTATATATTTATCTATATATATATATTTATATATATATATATGCATGTATATATATACATATATATATATAAATAAATATATATTTAAATATATATAAATATAAATATATATATATAAACATATATATTTACATATGTATATAAATATATATACATATATAAATATATATATGTATATATATAATAATATATATTTAAGTCACAGGAATGACATGAGTTTGAGGATGATGAAGCAGAAGCAGCGAGCTGGAGACAAGTTACAAAACAATGCAATAAAATTCTTTAACAAATACTGAAACGTAAATAACTACTCTCAACAGTCACCTCTGTTCACAAAGTATGCAAATGAGACGTGTTAGGTCAGTGGAGATCACTACATGTACTCATGCAACGAATGAAACTGACGTTTCTGGCCTGGATAAGCAAGACATAAATTCTACCAAGAAAGAAAATGGTGTGTTATGAGTCGGTTATTTTATGCCGTTTGTACTGACTTTTTGGTCGACAATTGCAAAACATTGCCCATAATTTGCCATAAACAAACTCCATATGTGCACCTTTCTGTCAAAATATTGGCCATATTGGTGACAGAGCGATCATAACGCTACGTAAGCAAAAAAGCAATAACCCACAGCCTAATGACGCTCGTTGCTGCCAGGGAATGATTGCGGTATAAGATAATTTGTACAGACACCTCACATATTGCCTTCTCCTGACGCCTCTTTATAAACAAACGTAATAACGAAATCATATCCTGTAATTGTCACCCTGGTCAAGATGATGAGGTTGCCCTATCCAAGCGCAATGTATATGCGTGCTCGTTGTGTTAATGTTTACACCCGCACTCATCCACTCTAACTGATCATTGGTTATATATATGAGGCAACAGAGCGATAGAGTGGGGAGTCTGCCATACATAATCCCATGTAAAAAATTAATCGCTATTGCAATAAATTGTCATAGCCAATTAGTATTGATTCACCGTGCACCGTGCTAATGAAATCAAAATACTACTGAATAAGCGCAAAAATATCTAATGCTTTCCCTGTTTTGTGTAGGGATACAGACAGAATCGTCGTCTTAATGATCTCGGCAAACACTGTTTCTATTGCGAGTCAATTATAATATAATAACCACACTTACCAATTTATGACATATTGCAATCTGTAACAACTTGCCAAATGGACCGAGTTAAGTTTATATTCATCAATGCCTAAACTAATTAAATAAGATATATTAATATCGATATCAATATATTTAATTCGGGTTTTTATCATATGAACTGATCGAATACACAGAAATGAGAACTATCATTTGTGGAATATGTCCATGTTGGTGACTGTGTCTATGTTGATTAATGCGTCTATGTTGGTGACTGTGTCTATGATGGTGACTGTAACTCTATTGGTGACTGTGTCTATGTTGGTGACTGCGTCTATGTAGATGACTGTGTCTATGGTGGTAATTGCGTCTATGTTGGTGACAGTTTCTATGTAGATGATTGTGTCTATGTAGATGACTGTGTCTATGTTGGTGACTGCGTCTATATTAGTGACTGTATCTATGAAGATGACTGTGTCTATGGTAGTGAATGTGTCTATGTTGGTGACTGTGTCTATGTTGGTGACTGTGTCTATGTCGGTGACTGTGTCTATGTTGGTGACTGTGTCTATGTCGGTGACTGTATCTATGTAGATGACTGTGTCTATGTTGGTGGCAGTGACTATGTTGGTGATTGTGTCTATGTTGATGACCGTGTCATACGTTGAAATAGATGTTTCCAAATGCTGAACTGTTATCTGCACTAGTAAGTTAATAAATTGATTGCATGATTTGTTGAGAGCTAGGTAACTGTTGTGTGATAGTGGCAATGATTGCGGCACGTCGAAGCATCGACGGAATAGCAATAAGGTTATGCGGCAATATGACCTGCATGTCATTGTTCCGACCAGACTCAATGCTTACAGATTCAATTGCAGGTATGAGGTAACCTTCCGCTGTAAAATATAATTTAGGAATTCGGTCATGCACTCGTCGGGTTACTGGGAAATGCAGTTGCATTAATGATTGGCTCACCTGTCGCTTTCGTGTAATTGTTCCCCATTAATCATTTGGGTTATTTCAATGATTATTCTATTTGCTGCTGCTATGCCCGATTCGAATAATCAGCAATGTAAGTGATAGCGCACCTTGTTGGTGCCAATCGGATGGTGACCCTTTCTCTGTGAATCGCTATTTACTGCTGCAATATTGATATCGAATGTTACTGGGTTTTACCCGACGATAAAAAGACGCACGTCTCGAGAGACGGCGGTGTCCTTAATAAGCTAGATTCTTTTCCCAATGCTTTTTCAGAAGGTAATTTACTTTCTCGTGGGATTGAAAATGCTCGGTTATTCGAGGCTGATTGCATTTGTCTACGACACATAGTTTGTTGATTAGGTTTTGTGTATGACCCAGGTGGCTCTAGGATTTGGAGATAAAAACGTAAACGACCGTAGAAAGTAAGCGAAAACCTACCGCCAACCAAATCTGTCTTAATACCGCAATGATTGCCCAATTTAGTCGAGCTTATTGTGGATACAATCGTTGTGAATGTCATTTGTGTCCTGTACGCTACATATAAGCTACTATGTGCGCCATCAATGACATTTTGATAGCATTGCTTGACCTGATGTAACTGTGTTATACTAATAGAATGAAATAGCAAACGATACACTCTGCAAAATATCAAGACGTTATTGTAAACGGCAAGCTTATGTGGACGTTGTAAATATATAATATATATATATATATATATATATATATATATATATATATATATAATATATATATATATATATATATAGCTTATATACAAATATATATATACTCGTACATACATATATATATATAGTTATATATATATGGTATATATGTATATATTTATATATATATACATACACATAGCATAAATACGTACCCATATATATATATATATATATATATATATATATCTATATATATATATATATATATATATATATCTATATATATATATATATATATATATATATATATATATATATATATATATATATATATATATATATATATATATATATCTATATATATCTATCTCTCTCTCTCTATATATATATATCTCTCTATATCTGGCTCTGTATATTGTTATTGCTTTGCAGGCGGCTATTGTCTAGTAGATGATAATGCTTCTGCAGATGGCTATGCTTCGGCTTATGGCTATTGTTCAGTAGGTGGGTATTGCAGGTAGTCATTGGTCTGTAGGCGGCTATTGTTCTGTAGATGGCAATAGTTTTTCTGAGGCCTATTATTTGGTTGAAGGCTATTATTCTATACCTTGCAGTTTTGTTTAGATGGCTATTAATCCGCAGAAGGTTGTTGTTCTGACGATGGCTATGGTTCGGTAGATGGCTATTCCCCCGTCTTTCACTATTGTTCTGCAGAATGCTCTCGTTCTGAAGATGGATATTGCTCTGTATGTGGATGTTTTCTTACTGATTGCGCTTGCCTTGCATGATTCTGTTCAGCTGTTTTGAAAGAGATGGCAATGAGATGCACATATGAGATATATGGTAAATAAATGACTTGAAAGTTATTCCTCTCATCGATCAATTCAATGACATTGTGCCAGATTTGTTAGTGCATTGGCTGGAACATTATGGTAACTCGAGCATCTTTACACCTCTTATTGTGATGAGGTGGGTACAAAGACGTCACATTATTTCGCTTATAATGTCGTGATCACCTAAATAACTCATTTTGAAAAGTCCCTGCTCTTCCAGATCCTGACATTTGAAACCCAACAAGGTGCAACATAATAAGTCACTTTGGGTGAAAATAACACGACCTCATATGCAGCTGAGCAAACACACAAGTCTGACAGTACGCGCCGCAAAATTCCGCGGTAGTTATTCATCTCAGGTTGCTTAGTACAACGGATACAGGTTAAATATCTGAACGATTTTGTATGGGAAAAGGAGTTCAGACACAGGTGCCGATGAGTTTGCAGAGATATTCTATAGGGCGTAAACGCGTATTTGGCATGTGAGATGATAGATGAGCAACACAGAGCACAGAGCAACAATATTTTGAAACCTATCATTACTAAAAGTCACACAGATAACAAAGCTTGAATACATTGGCAAGTTCAAATGCTGTTCGTTTAATGTGTTTCAGTAATAACATTTCATAATTGGCTTATGGCATGTCACGGTTTTTTAATGTGTAAGTCTCCAAGCAGCTTAATTATTCCCTGGCTTTATTATCCTATGTACGTGTATCCCACAAGAAAAACAGTCTTCTGAAGGCTCGTTGTCTGTTCTAGTCGGATGAGACAGCACGTGCGCTCGTTACCATCAGAAGTTTTCCGGATGTTGTGCTTTCCGATGCATATGAAGACGCGGTTATTTGTGCAAAATGTGAAATAGCAACCCCAGTATCATGTAACATTCACTTCATTAATGCTGCTAATTATTCATTAATATTTTTTAATTCGATATATTTCCAAAACATGTGTCGCATACATGCATGCTCGCAATGTGACACAACGTGAACAAGTCATCAGATGTTAATTATAGTCTAGCTCTGAACTGGTTGTCACCATAACTCAATCAAATTAAATGAGTTGACAAAAATCATACTACATGAGGTTTTGTATTAGTGGTTATTCGCTAACATGTACAACGAGATGCTTCTAATGAGAAATACAATTCCGATTACATCAGTAGAGTGAAGAAGAATATAGGTCCCCCCACACACGCTGTCAGGCAGGTGGATATCTACGGAATAGTTTAGCTGTCCATTTGATGCCAATGATATGCGCGACACATGTGGTTCATATTTCATGTAATCATACGATGAACAAAATAATCATGTGTCATCTCATTGGGTTGTAGGCTCTACGATGCCTCTCCAGAAGGCACTTCATGAACAGACTCTATTCCACTCAAGAAGCATTGCTTGTCAAGGGAATATAATAGTGTCCTACGAACTCCGCCATAGGGGAACATAATTACAAATTGGATACCCGGAAATGCCTTCAAAACTAAAACGAACAAATTCTTCAGTCACCACTAAATTACCAATTATGATTGTCAAAAACATAACGTCCAACGGTGAATATACTCACATCGGGTAATTGATTCACGGTAGACGCTAAAAGCCGCGTCAAAATATATATACTGCATAAGAATAAAGTCTATAGTGTACATTCTGTGACTGTTGATGTACGATTTAGAACAGAACACTATAGATGGACCTTAATCAACAAGTGAACGGATAAACAAGAGTCGATTGACTGCCGTTACATCTTGTTGGCAAACTAATTCAGTCAGGTGTGTTTACAACCTACCATGCCTGGCAAAAGAAGTATATGTGATTATCCGTGGTCGTAAATGCATGGCAAAGTATATATTAAACGATAAGTTGTGATGAACCAGCAAGGGATGGATGACATCGGGGAATGACAAACTACTGAGTCTCCTCCTGAGGTAAACTGTATAATCGAGCGCTTTATGAAGAAATGTTCGAACAATTCACTGCCACACAGCGCTTCAGCATGACTGATCCAGACTAAATATGTTCACGGTTGACAACGTGGTTTCTATGGAATCTGATTTGGGCGGCTGAACCTGGGTTCATCCATATGCGTCATTTCCAGTTGACCTAAGTTCACGCACGAAATACCACTTCGCTCCAAAGAACGTTAAATATATATTTTTATTATTTGTTGGAGGCCAACAATTTCAACACCATTCGATCCGCATCGATTCGTTTGGTTTACACTTATATTTTACGTGTCATAGGCACTTTCAGGCCAGCGTGCGATGCCTGCGCGGACATTATGATGATAATGCTATCTTGTTAGATGTGGTTAGCCCGACAAGTTCATGTCTTTTGGAGAAGATAAACACCATGCGCCGTATGTGACATTCCGTCACCATTGGCTTGCGAGACCAATAACAATTGTTTAAACTTCAACGCAATGTTAACTAACCTAACCACAGACACATACATGTTGCAGAAAGAACAAAGCATAGCTTGGGTTAACTATTGAATACAGTCCAATAATAACATGATCATGTCAATACACGTATTATGCATTTACGAATGGCTTAATGGTCTCTCCATTCTACTTCCGATAGAATCGTTTAAAGATGGCCATAAATTAAATCGCGTTATCATTTCCCTCTCTGTGAAATTACAAAAGATGGCATTATTAAACGTATAATTAGACAACTCTGCAGTATGTGCAGGAAAAATTTCTTTTGTATCATTCTATATGATAATTTGCCATTCTTTCGAATAATACTTTACATATGATATCTCTCTGACTTGATGGGGTTAAATTTATTTTTTTCAACTAATCGAAATGTGTAAATCTGCAAGAGTAGATAGTTTCTTGGGTTCATATAATGAATGCTCAAATGTCTCACAACAACCTCTTTTTATGAATGAAATAAGATTCCTGTTGGACTTACTCAAACATAAGGATACATTTAAAGGGGTTCAATGGCGAACCAAGAAACCTCATCAACGCTAGATCTTTTACGACAAACGACGCACTTTGGCGATGACCTTTCTATTAAAAATGGTTTCTTGTTTTCAGCTGCATCTCCGTCAAAAGACTGCTAGACGGCATTCTAGGCCTGCTAGGACAAAATAGAAAATATTTTCCATTTTGTGTCTTTGGTCCGGAAACATAAGCGACCATTTTAATGAGCCGTAAAACTACCCTTACTTATATAGGATCGTAATTAAATCAGCAACAAATATTTGCGTTTCTCATTTTGCAAAGTAGCAATCCAAATATTTACGTCTGGCAAAATAATTGCTTTTAAAACATTGATTGTTCACAGCCACATAATATCATAAATCATTGACATCATATGCAGTTTATTTATATGCCATGAGTTGCAATATGAGAATAGAAGAATGCATAAACGCAGCGGTTAAAGATCTTTGCTTTCTGCTCTTATCTAAATAGCCCCCTTAATAACAAGAATGGGCACCACCCTGTAACAGGCCAAGATACAAATTAGCCGTTAATGAACGTGCAAAGTCACAATGGAGTTTTTACTTATCTCCAAGGTTGCAGTTTCAGTAAAGCTCTATCAGTAAGTCCCAAGCGCATGTTTTCTTCATCTTTGGTCCCAATGCTAATTTATTTAATGTTTCGCCTAATCTTCAGAGATATCTGATAGCTGACACCTGATCACGTTTAACCATGGACATATGATGGTGCCAGCTCATTACGATATGAACCCCATTGAAATATGCAACACACGGTCAATTACTAAGACGGTATAGACGTGCATGAGTTTGAGTCGTCTTCGTAGTTTAGGCAAATGCCACTTCCATCAGTAGCAAACTGCAATTTCCTAGTAGCAACGCAATTACTACTGGCCCAATTTATCTATATAATCACCCTTTCCATTATAGAGTATAGGAGGCGATATGAGACATCCGGGTCCGTGGATGTTACAGTCAATATATGTATTAGGCTGCGAACTAGGTCTAAAAGCGAACTGTCGTTTCAGCAACAATATATTATTTGTATAAGATTTGGTCTGCTCTCACAAGTGATTGTGGGCAAACATCATACTAATCACCTAATCATTGCCGCTATGAATAGCATATTTTCGCCACAAAAGCCACTTGATTTATCATAAAATAAGCGCTGCCAAAAAAACAAAGAGAATGTTAGAGGAAAATCCTTACACTCAATAGTATCATAAAGGGGTAATACGTATTTTTTACTATAATTTAGTGTAAATGCGAATTGTTGTCATGGAAGCTTACATATTATTTTCGCCTTTAAGAGGACGCGGATCAAGCTATGGTAAAAGATATCAAATGACATCGATTATCATTCGGCTTGCTAGATTTATGGATAACACCGCATATGCTATATGTGACGCTTAGCAATCGGTCAGGACATAATTTCAATAAAATACAAGGCTCATACGTCACTTTTGACTACTAGATTTTATGGAGTCCATGATGGGTGAGCCGAATTTCGATGCTAAGTCAACTCCTACTGGACCAATTTACTCAAACCAATTGCTCAGCGGAAACTGCGAAATATATGTATCGGAGACATATGGCCACAAAGCCACCGTTAAACCACATGATTGGGTAAATACCTTTTCAAATATGTGACGTCACTTATCATGATCGCCAGAAATTCGCCGTCAGGTTATCATTTTTCGGATTTAACCCCCAGCCATTTGATCGGACGGTGAAATAGTAAATGTCCATGTCTGGCTTCACCTACCATAACAAAATACGCAGCCACAATAACATGGATGAATCAAAGCGATTCCCGAATTTGTTCCCTGCCAATATCCATAAGCCACTAGATCTGGTAATTAACACAACAATCTCGCTATGAACAATTCACGATACTCAAACCAACCTTTCCTAGCCCAGTTATTGCTGCTGGAACATTAAATCATTTTTGCATTGAACTACTGTAGTGTTAAATGCAGAACGTCATTCACACAAGGGGCGTTGCGAATATGAAAAGACATCCAAAAGACATCACGCTTTTTAGGCTTTCTCGATTATTTTGGTCCGGACATGGATGTCATTCAAGATGTGCTAAATAATATGTATTTGCTATATATATAGCGTTACATCCTTTCCGAAAATTTACCGCGGACGATTCTTTGAAAAAAAAGAACATGGGATGGCAAATTGTCCAGCCGCTTTTGTTGCGGCCTTTAACTCTGCATTCCGATTAATTCATGTTAGCTTTGTCTCTATCATCATACAAGCGTTCGCCAAGTTCGTATATATTTGAAGAACTGTTACTGCACACAACAGCTGGCGCCAAGGCGGCAATCAAATATGCAGACCGCATCTTAGGGAGGCAAATTCCTCCTGTACCTGTTAACATTTGTCGGAATGTTATGTACTTCCGCCCACCTAATAATAGAATAATTATTCCAAGAAATGGCTCCACCAAGTGGGCCAGGGACAATAACGGTGTAATTAAAACAAAACGACATGTTGAATAACATGGTACCACCGTTTTTCAGGCCACTGACTCCATGACTCGATTAAACCAACCGATCTGGAGATGGTTGTAGCTGCTGCTGATAAATTATGTAAATTGTGTCTCTGTGATTGATATCTGCTATTTTTCTGTTTTATTTATGTCATTAGAATTAATTATTCTTTCTTCAAATGCCTTAATCAATGGTCCCGTAGACAGATTGCTGTGGCTCACGGATGTCAAGGGTCACGCAATTAAACAACAATGATAAAAGTTCTGTGATTCGCTCACCGTAATGAAATATCATTAACTATGACAAATCGTTTCCATCTGTTAATGTTAAAATGGCAAAGTCAATAAATAATATTGAATCAATTACATAGAAACAAACCAATTCGGTTGTGCGGTTAGATAGTATTTAGCCATAGAATATCCATGCACATGATCAGTGAGAATATATTTCTATAATAGTTTTGTTTCGACATGAAAACAGCTACTCAATAAGTTGACGGTGGACGCTGTACAACGACTAACGGCGATGTCAGTGGCCTGATGATCTTAATTGATTAAATACGGCACCTGTCTTGAAAAGCAATATATGCCATTGGATTCACGGGATATTCCCTAATGCATGTTTACCGGTTTGATCCATGAATTAGCTGCTCGATTTGGCGCTCCGCATTGCATGCGGCCTTCTGATTAGCTAAGATAAGATGTATGCGACCTTCTAACTGACTAAGAGCTGAACTGTAGGTCATTCTGGGCAGATCAGTTTACGTTTCAACTGACAAGTTGGAGAGTTAGCCACTCGTTCATTAGTTTACGCACAAACTGCAGTTGACGAGTAAACTAGAATATTTATTCACCATACACTCCACTTGCCTGCTTATGATATAAGTGCAGCAGAATATACACAAGAGCATTCAATGCATAGCTTGTTCTGTATTGCAATTCATTATTTTTTGGCGCCATCAGCAGGATTGGAACCAAACCCCAATGAATGACATCAAGTGGTGACATGACTAGCTTGATCACAAATGTAAAGCCACAGCAGCCATGAGCGTGTCGGCATGCTATGGAGAAATGATTTCGCTTCAATTGATCATTGTCTTACGAATGCCACAGACTAATCTAGTAGGTAAATTGATAATCCAACAGCGCATAAAACAGACCGCAAATGAATATGCTCATTGGCACACAAATTGGTTTTTGAAAGCCTAACACTCAAAACAGTAATTTAAATGCAGCAATATTTGCGATGATATATGAGCCTCTATAGTTAATCAATGAACCGCGATGTAATCTTTCTTACGGATGTATCAGGATATATGAACCCCCGGTCATCTTCGGTGTATATTACTCTTTAATTTATGAGCAGATATGTTACCACGCCTTATGAGTCATGTGTTTATTTTTAGAAGGCATCTGATGGAATGCTTTTACCCATTAAATACTGTTTTTGAATCCCTCTGGGGCTTTTTTATCTTCTCTGCAATAAATTACAAGCGATCGAAGGGCCACTGTTTTGCGTTGATACATTACAACGCTTTTGTTTGTTTGTATAGTATGCACCATTACCCGTTTATCTATTTTGCACATGATATTCATTCATAACGCAAGATAACTGCAACATTGAGGAGCAAATGTGACGGGTAATTCAAATAGATCTACAATGGAAATGTAAAAAAGGTTCAGTAAATGTGAATACAATAAAGGTGTTAAATCACTTTATTCGCCGATATTATTGACTGACGTGATATTACTTGTACTATATTAGAGATAGCATCGTTTTGATATATTTATACCATGTCACCATTTGTCTAACATCAACGTTTGTTGCAATCATGACAAGCGAAGAAATGGCAATAATTGCTCCAGTCAGGTAGCTGGGTTTATTATGCAGGGTAAAATATCCTCTGAGCCCCATTGAAGGAGCAATTTAGTTCGTTCGTGAGAAAGAGATAAAGGACCAATTGTGCCCATTATCAACATCGACACGACGCGATCTTGCAAAGTTGGACAAGAAACAACAGATAGCAATGAACATCATTCTCACAAAAGCGTCATGGATTATGTTCACACTAAGTTAATAGAAAGTTCAGAACTAATTTACCCTTGTTCCTTATTGTGTAAGACCGCTCTTTGGTCGGCTGTTATGAGAGATTTGTCAGTGGTCGTGGTTGATATCATTTTATTTTTGAGCCCTTTAATCCACCTATGCTTCACGTCGGATCTACATCACATATCCCATTCTAGCGCCACTATCGATGTCTCGTAGTCCTACCAAAGAGTTACTTACTTTGCTAAGAGCGCTCACCCGAGCCTTTCGCCCGAGAAAATATGTGAAAACGCCCCCTGTTACCTGAAGCGTTATCGTCATAGCGTCTTGTCAAAGCGACTTTTCAACCCAGATGAAATTCTCTGTTTAATTTGGACCTGTAGTCCCCTTCGACCAATCAGATGACTCCATATCTTTACCAGTCGCCTAGCCCCGAGACTTTAGATCAACAGTCCCATGTGCTTGTGCTGATTTTATGGATCGTCGCTTGATGTTGGGGGTGTCTTTCTTTTATTTTCATAATCGTCACGCAGGTTAGCGTATCTTTAAACTCTTCGCTCGAGACCTTCACATCCCCATGACATGCCAAAAAAATGTTATTGTCAACCCCAGGCCAGTTTCCTCGCTTCAGGCAGTTATTGATTACAATCCACAGTGCAAACAGTTTTGGATAGGTATACCCAAGACTGGTTAATTTATCAAGTTGACATTTATTCTATAGGGTACTTGCTTTTTCGCTATTCATAAGCCTATTGTGTGACGTGTTTTGGCAGTGGCAAGGCTCTGCAAAACGTAAGTTTTCCCGCTCTCATCTATCGCAGTGACGTCAGCCCAGTATTCCCATGTGCTTTTGTTTGTGTCACAGTAGCGCCACCTTACGATCGCAATATATTATAATTAGAGAAGCGATCAACGCAGAGCCACTCAAAGTGAGCCCTCTTAGCGTAGATATTAACTCTTTGGTCCCACCTCTCATGAATAATGTGCATTAAGCAATGATTTTTGTTAGTTATGCAGTTAGTTAAAACTTTAGCAACTTTGAAGAGAAATAACAACTAAATTCGGCAGTGAAGGATTCGATCATCTAGCCAACAGGCGCTCGGTTTTCGATGCAACTCTTCCGAGCGCCATGTCGCCATCTATATATATATATATAACATTATAGATAGCAACACTGTGATGGAAAGCTGCTCGGTGCTCGGAACATGGCATTGAAAACATTGACCACAACAAGTTCACAAGCAATGTTAATGCATGATCTGATTTTTCAGTGTGCTGGTTTGTGCTCGCTTGATTCCTTGCTTTCCGGATACGGACGTCGTTCAGGATATAACAAATGATGAATGCCATATGCTGCACTGACAGCATTCTATGCCATCCTGACTATTACCATAAAAGGTTTATAAAAAAGCAGTAGATTGGGCGGTAAATGGTCATGGCTTTGGCTAGTCTAGTGTTCTGCTAGGCAATCTGAATTATGTGTGTTAGCCTGACCGTTATCAACAGACAACCAGACGATCAGGGTCTTAGGCAATATAGTTTAAGTATTTGAGTTTTGCCACTGCCTGACGTATACAATTTATCGAACAAAACCACAGATTGTGTTGGAAGTATACCTCCTTTATCTATGAACTTTATTATGCCTAGGATTTTTCACCGCTGACCACACTCAATTTTGGACAGAAATAATAGGCTTTCTACAAAAGGCTCCTTGAGCTTCTACTTGATAACAAAAAGACTTACAACAGAGCGAGCAGAATGTTTGGGAGGCAGGCAATATAGAGTGTCATATCATACTGGACCGTTTGATGATGTCAGTACCGATACAAATGCGACTGATTCGTATAGATGATGTTACATTATTGCCGCATATTGGGAAGATTTCCTATAAGATAGGAGCTACAGTGTTAAAAAAGAGGCCTCACAAAAAGGCTTATTTTATTCTATGGAAAAAAACCACCTCGATACCGTATGTTGCAGCTATGCTAAATCGCCCCGAGTATTACGTTCGCTTCTGCAGTTGATGTTTGCACGTTTTGCATGGTTTAGTGGACCTTTCTAGAGAGATATTATTCTGACAACCTACCTGTAGTTATTTCGCTCATCAATGGCACTAAAAGTTAATCATTGAGTCTCATTAACAATTCACGTTCTGCCCCAAAATATAACAAAAAACCGCCAGGTAGGGATAGGTTTCATTTCAGAACTATCCGAAGTAGCCTTTAGGCTACAATGTACAATAAATGCAAGTGGACACTGCTTGGAAAGACCGTGTGATGATAAGGGTGCGTTTAAACGACCCTGTACAGTCATGAGGTAAACGAGAGTCATGGCTTCTGCAGTGCACGCTGGGTATGTTAGTTAGTCATCAAACCGTTACTAACGTATCTATGGGGAAGGATGGCCGTCTGATGACACCAGGTATTTGTGGACTGTCTAGATTTGTTGCTCGACAGGAAGGTGATTATTTCAGCTGATCAATTGACCACAAGTGCTTCTAAACAGTGCCATGTTGTTATTACTGGCATTGTGTCAGAGATTGATCTGCAGTCCCTTAGGCAAGCTCTACCATTAGTGGTCCACATGGTGTCCCTGGATATGTGAAGTGGTCGGCATGTTTATCATATCGACAACATGCATAGGACCTTTGTGTGTACATATGCATGGGAATGAATCCCCCCACACACACTGTAACGATCCTGTTTTGATCTATTAATGTAATTTTTATTGAAATTGGTTTGAAGTAATTAATTAATTTATTTATTTATGACAAAAATGGCTGCCGGTTAGGAAAGTAATTTAGGACGAGATTGGTGGCCAGGATTAAGCGGGATGTTGTTGCTAAATGAAGATCTACTTATATCTGTACAGTTGCTTACTCATCTTGTTTACTAATGAGTAATATTTTCCCTTTTTATCTGACCTTGGTGGCTGAGTGTTGTATGTGTAGCATTTCAATCCCCCGATTGGCTATGTTTTATCTGCCATGCAATTGCCTTTACCTCAGAATCCCTCGTATAATGCATACCATCGGAATGCGTTGGAGGGGTAGGTAGATCTGGTGTGGTGAATTATTCATTTCCTTATCTGGAGTAGTTAGGCCAATCCTAGCGTATATAACACCCTCAAAAACCGCGCACCAACACAGAAGTCCACAGAGTCAACAGAAGTCTCACAGAAGTCACAGAAGTCAGAAGGAAGACTGCCAGACTCTTAAAGACACTGACTCTCGTCAACTTCAAGATAGGCAGCAAAATGTACTCACTAACTTCTACTTTGTGTTCTGCTTGTGGATTGAAATAGAAAATGAACCAACTTTAGTTTGGAAACGGGGTCAATCATTTACCTGTGCACCTACAAACCGTGCTGGTAAATTGAAGTAAAAAGCACGCGCAATAGAAGGACAAATATTGATATCTAAGCCTCACCCTACGGCGCGATACACACACACAATGATTCACAGAAAAACGTCATAGATCTTTTTGAAATGTTCCCACATCATTTATGACTAAACAAAACAATTCCTTATTTTGTAAACTAGGTTATGGTTTGGCTAAAAATATCATGTCAAAACATATCTCTAATGACATACTGCTCCCGGTTTTAGAGCTTTTAACCAATTGAATCAATTGGTAAATGAACTGTACTATAAGCACATCTATTTCAACAACATTGATTGTTTTTTTTAGAACTAGTTGACAATTGATAATTATTCCATAAGACTGAAACATTCAGGTTGCACTCTGCCATGATTTGGAATCGCTGTGATTACATTTTGAGTTTCTAGGACTCACCCAGTTGTACATTAAAGGGTTTTTGTGTTCATCCGCATCTAACTTACTTTCTTCTAATGAAGTTCTTTACGGGTTCAGTGTCCTAATTCAAATGGATGTTTTTGCAAAGAAAAGTAAGTTGCTTCAAGATTAATTGCTCAGAGGCAATCTACTAGGATTTGCTTTGACACGTGAACAATGTGGCAGATTGCACAATTGCAGGTTTCCTCTACCATTTTACGTGAAAAATTTTCATTGGAATCGCTGCATTGCCTTTGTTGCATTTAGCCTTAACACCGGATTGCTTTTAGCTTTTGCGTTACACTAGCTCAGCGTATGCATTTATTTATTATGTACTTAACATGAGTTGTAAAAAGTTCGGAGCAAAAGGACCGCCTTGATAGGCTGTTATTACTCCACAGCAAAATAATCTTTGCCATACATTAAAACAAGAGTTTCCGAGTTGGAAACCAAACTCTGAATTGTGCGCAAATTGATTGATTGTCAGAGCGTTGCTAGACGAATAGGATTAATGGTATGATAGCGATGAGGTTTGTGTTTCAGGGAGCTATCGACTTAAAAATACTCAATGTACCACTCGTATGATATGGCATAGGAAACAAAACAAACTGATGCATTGGCTCGATCTTTGCTCTATTGTGAACCTTTTGAGACGATTCTCTGAAGACAGATCTGTCGTTCCATCAGTGATAGGGGAATGCAGATATCTTTATTCACAAAGCGTATCTACCAATTTAGCTTTTGATATTCTTTACTTAATTTCACTGACCTTGAAGTCATTTCTACCAATAGCTGTATATGTTACCACGTTGTATTCGCGGGGTTTCAAATGACAAGCAGTCGATGTAGAAATGAAAAATAAAAAAGGGTGGAGAAAATTGTGTAGGTTAGTTGGGGAGTAACCACGCCATAATCAAGATGCATGTGGTCGTGAATTACTTGCCAATGCATCAAACACAGAGCAAAACACTCAATTGACAATAACGCTTAACAGAAAAGGTGGTTGTTGCATTGACAATGATACGCCCAATGAATGTTCATGCACAATGCTGCAATAATCATATGTTTTTGTATCGAAATGGCATTTATAATAAGTTAAGTTCGTTACGTAGGCTGCTATGAGTCGTCTCCTTACAGAATAGTCGTCCCTCGTTTCACAATGCCTTTCTTGTATAGCATCACGCGAACAAGTCATATCAAAAGTCTTTTTTTCTTAAAGTCACTCTAGATATGAGCCATACAATAAGACCTGATACAGGAATGCGAGTCCATATGTCGTCTCCTAGATTTGGTGCCCCCGCCCCCCACCTAATTAGCTAAGACAGCATGTATCCGACCTAATTAGTAAAGAACTATACGGTTGAACGGTAAAATTACAACGATGTAGGTCACTACTTGGCTGGTCAGTTTACGCGTCAATTTAATAATTGATTTGTAAACTACTAGTTTTCGAGCAAACTAGTAGTTCACGTGTAAACTAGCAATTGACGTATAAACTAGTATTTAAAGGGCAATTTAACACTTGACATTTAAGCGAATAGTTGATAAAGTAAACAAGATCAAATGGCATTCTTTACATCCAATTGTACGCGTAAACTAGTCTGTTTTGATGTGAAAATGATGGGAAGTATGGCCCTGATAGTCAGCTACACATAAGGCAGTCATCCTAGGCACTGTATGAATCCAATGTGATTACAAAATTACATTGCAAATTGTGTGGCGTTGACCAGATCATGAGATTTCATCAACCACGCCGTCTCTTAATAGTTCCATGTTTTTGTATGCACGGCCATACTCATCCACAGTAATAAACGCGCAGTTATATTTATGAGGCAATATAGTAGAGGTGTCTCGTCGCATGATCCCAAATATGAACCCGTCTGCAATCTAAGTCGATGAAAATACCATCGTTGTTGCAATATATTGTCATAGCCAAGGGTTTTGTACCCCGTGCATATTAATTCACCATATACTTCTCCTGATTGTCAATGCAAGTAAGTGCTGCAGAATATGAGCTCGATCACAGATGAAAGCTTTTGTAAAGCAACAGCAGCCATCAGCGTGACGTCATGCTTTTTTATAAATGATTTCACTTTAATAATCATTGTGTAACGAATGACCGCAACCGCAATCTGCTTATTTGCTTAATTTCTCGGCCTATTTGAAACCCAAACACTCACAAAAGTGATTGAAATGCGGAAAACACCATTATTGGTGATAATATGTGGACCTGAATTTTTTTCACGCCGATACCTAACTTGGCTTTCTGACATTTGTTGCGGGTGGATGTGGTTTCAGCACAGAGTAACATATCTATTTCACTTATCGGATATGAAATTCACACATTTTACAAGATATGCATTAACAGACAGAATTAGGCATTTGGGAGGTTGTGTTTCAGTAATTCCCCCATTGCCTTGCAACTTGCCACACAATTTGCAGTCTACTTTTGGAAGGCTGATAAACGAAAATTATGTACACCTTAATTGCCCCCTGGATTCATTATTCCTGGTACATGTACACCACACGAATAGTCTTCTAAAGAGTCTTTGTGTATTCAAGTCACATCCATGACAGCACACTCCCATGTTTTCATCAGGCGTTTACCGGATGCTATGCTTCCTGTGACATACAAAGAAATTGTAATTAGCGCAGAAGTTACAAGTGAAATATGAGAAACATATGACGTCAACGTCAAAAGGGACAATCCGGTCTAGTTTTAAATCCAATAAACAGAGAGGTATGCGCAGCTTAAGGGGGCAAAATTGTTCATAAAACTTGTCACTTATGTTTTGTTATGTAGCATAGATAAACGTATATATGTGTCCTGTAAACGCAATATTCGGGTTATTATTAGATCATACACGGGCCTATTTTAACGCGCTTGATTCGGCCTCGATCTGACATAAATGCCGTTGAAATGCGTGCCGCACGGTGCATTCACTTTTACGTCCTTCCTCATCTGAACGATCCAACCAGCAACCACATGGTCGATGATTTACAGCCCGCAAGATTGTAATTCCATATGGTAAAGTTGCTTCTCGGCCATATGGGCTCAATTGCAGTCATTATGTATAAGTCGATTTTGAAAACAAGATGATGAATTTGATGCTGATTCATTGAAATAATTCACAGAGTGCTTGAAAATATACCAA
This sequence comes from Urechis unicinctus, assembly GCA_034190875.2. Taxonomy (NCBI): domain Eukaryota; kingdom Metazoa; phylum Annelida; class Polychaeta; order Xenopneusta; family Urechidae; genus Urechis; species Urechis unicinctus. Next base: position 7,248,924 of record CM067358.1, on the reverse strand, counting down.
TATCAATGTTGAGGTTATTCCAGTAAGATGCTATGGTGATGATTGGGTTAAAGATCAAAACTAACGTTTTTTGGCATATCCGATTTGTATGCTTCAAAACGTAGGAAAATATCTTTTAATCTGACAACGGTAGATAATTTTACATTCTCTCAAGTACTGTGGACATAAATCCGCTGAGAATGTGGTGCTCGGGTTTAATTCCGATTGAATTCCCTGAGTCCATTTTGCACCAGTTGGTCGCTAGGAGGCAGGTCGCGTGACGTCACGTTTGCGGCTCGTCCCAAAACAAATTCGAAGGCGGTATTCGGAAGCTGAGAAAAATTATACGATCCGCGATTTTTACCCTGCAACTTTCCTTTCCACTGATAGGTATCTATTAACATGTCGTCATCAGATGAAGATTATGAAGCCTCATTAGGTGAAATGAGGACAACCGAGTCAGATGATGTTGGGAGCTCAGAAACGGATTCCGATTCGGAAAATGAATGCAGCAAAGGCGCTTTGACTTCTAGGCCAGTGGAAGTATGGTGGGTAGAAATTTTTCGTCTCTATTAGTCTAAATGGATTAACACCGGTAACAATTCCGTGTAATGGGGTCTATCTGGCCCACACACCCAAGTCAATAAATTCACCCAGCGCATTCCCCGAGCGATAGTGACATGTATGATAATATACTTGACTTGGGTGACTGTGAACTGGCCCCTTTCAGAATTTAGACGTCCTGTTAATTTATCTCTCATCAGTGTATATTTAAAAGACTAAGTCTACTCTTTTGCTCACAAATAAAGTCAGAATGCTCAGAAGAATTTGTGAATCATGGACAAACATGGACTGCTGGGTCAGCTTTTGTTATGTGAATGATCTAACTTGGAATTCAAAATGGCTAAAGCTTGATTTGGGCAACCTTTCAGGTGTAGCTGTAACAACTGCGATCAGATGACCACATTGCGGGAATGTGTTTGTTGTTGAAATTTACCCGAAGACTCTGGCAACAATAGAAGAGTGGCCATGTATGACCGAACATCTAGGGTTCAAGTCAAACTGCTTGGACCGTAATGTCCTGCTTGCATCGAAATTCGAGTATATACAGATAGATGGACATATAGGGGATGAACTTAACACAAATGAGTTAGTTATGCCTTTATTGAAGCACATATAAGACACACAGCCACTTCTGGACATGGACAATGTGTATTCCAAGTGTCCATGGTGTGCAATACATTTGGTAATCACGTTCAGTGCTACATGACAACAAACAGCAAAACCAGCAATACATTTATATCTGGAGTACATAGTTGACAACAACAAAAAAGAGTTAAAAAAAACATTATTTTCATATTTCCCTAAGAAATAATCAATTCTTTTTTGCTCCAGGTTATTCAGATATTTGGCCTATCGCCGTTTCATCTACTGGGTGTGGCACAGATTAGGTAGACATAACAGAAAAGTATTACCATCATGTGTCGTAAACAAAATACGATCTACATTCCCAGATCCAGAGAGAGCAATAGGGGGCGGAACACTCCTTTCCGCCGAAAGAACTTTCGCCAGTCTGTAACTGGGATATTTCTCACGAAGCAAAAACACTTCAGTAATGAGGTTGTCAACATAATCTGAAGCATAACCAGTTGATAAAAGATTAGTAATAAATTGTCTTTGAATCATTAAATGGAATGTTTGGTCTTTTGTGCCAGTATAATTACCCTATAGGCACTGTGGAGACTCAAAATAAATTTATCTTCATAAATGCCAGCATTACATTATTGTTTAACTCATATTTACATATATTGAACAACAAATCCTGTGATATATACCAACCAAAAGTGATGGGAACTTTGACAGGCTTCACCACTGGATCCCCCTGTCTGGACTTTGGAAAGGACACTCCCCATTGTGCCTGGCCTTGTTGAGCGACTGCCCGAGCTCCATTGGAGTTTTCCTAAAATGCAAAACTGCAAGGAGTAATCTGGAAGTAAAGCACCAACAGTAGCAGATATAGCCTGGTGGTCTGGCATGCCTATGTGAGCTCACAATACACCAGCATGTCATAACTTTATAAGCACCAACATAAACCCATGTTTTACATCAGGTATTTGCAATATATACCACACTACAGTCACAGCAAAGCTCAATTAAATTACCTTGCTTCCATAGTGGCAAAGGGAAAGTGTACACTCTTGGGTGCGAAGAAGATCACCAACTTGTGGAAAGATTCTGAGCTGGAAGTCTGCTCAGACGGAGATAATCTGCCAATGTCTTTCAGAAGGTGTTTGCTGTTTACGACCAGGGCCATCCTCTAGCTCAATGCCACTATAAAACCAAAGTTGTAGGTGATTTATTAGGCTTATGAGAGAGCACTGTATGCAATACAATTCCACTGTTTACAGGAGTATTTTCAAAGTAAACTATCACTTACATTTCCTGGTGCACTGCATGTTCATCCATACCATCCTCGTCACTTTCCATGTCAAATATAGACATCCAGGTGACTCAATATACTTACAAGCAAACATGTTTGAACTCCAAACGATTTGTGGGAGCCCTCTACTGGTTCAGTTGAGCTGGCCTCTATCTCGGGCACACATGCCATCTCGTTTTCACTTTCACTGGAGGCATAAAGCATTTCAGCTCCAGTTAACATTTCATGCAGCACCTACAAACAGAGGCATCATGTGTTTCAGTGTCGACCAGTTGTACACCAATGATATTTCCCAAAATAGGGATCAAAATCACCTATATCAATATACTTCTATATACAGACTGTCTAATTTGTCCTATGACATCCTCATGTAAATGAACCAATTAAACACAGTATGTAGTGTATCCAAATCCCTAAACAATAAACAGGCAATGTCATGCAAGCATTTTGAGATCACATTGAAACACCAGTTATTGAGCCATGCTCATGGGGCCTTTCTTCACCAGTGATGTCTTAGCCTTAACACGGCCATGTCATTTGGGTCGTATGATTATTCATATAAGAAATAAATTTTGCTGTCAATCAAACACAAAGGCACAACCATGACTGGGAATGAAAATTGAATGGTCCTAGCTATCTTACCTGTTGACGTCGTCTTTTCTCAAAGGCACCTCGACGTCTTACTCGATCCTGGTTCACACCCATGTAATTAAAAATTTGGTATGGCACCTTGGCGAAGCCTAGTTTGTTTAGAAAAGCCAAGACTTCTGAGCAGCTCTGGGTCCGTTTCATAGGCGTCCCTCTCAAAGTGGTCGGAGCAAAGGACAGTTGTTTTGGTCGGCTTCAAATCCTTCCTCTTCACCTTTGCAATCCAATTCTTGTGCATGTTTCTCTTACCTGACCTCTCGGCGTTTCTACACTTAACCGACACAACAATAAGGCATAATCCAAACTGTGAGTGTAACAAACCGTGAAGACTTTTTCATAAACCATCAACGAGCCGCGACAACAATGGCGAAGCTTGTTGACATTCGTGATCAGCGAGCACAGAGCAGCGAACGTGACGTCACGGGCCAAATTATTCCGAACGTTGCCGAGCGGGATGTTCAACGAGTGGAAGACGAAAACATACACTTTAAAATCATTTTTTAAAGGAATAGGGTGCTCCAAAGTAACCGCTATTGATATGAATACCTTTATTAAAGTTTATTCTTTCGAATTTCGCTTTAAAAAAAAATTGTGTTTATGATCTTTAAAGTGGAATATGAATTATAAGTCATTTGTTGAATGGCGTGCTATCTTCGCCTTTTTGGGCAGCAACCATAATAATTTGGTATACTTCACATATCTGTGATTCATAATATTATAAACTGTTCCCATTAGAACTGATGTTCGTCAATTTCAATGACACAACTAATCATAAAGCTAGCGTTTGGACGTGTTCAAGTTTGTGATTGACTGATATTGGGAAATAAGTCAACACCCCGTCATTGGGAATAATAACGCTAGTGGTCTGCATCAATTACGCAATTTCAATAAACACACATTTCGGAATACGTATAGTTTTGCTGACTAAAGCTTTTTAACGGCGTTAACATGTGAATAAGTAATGTCCATCAAGTTGTCCCACAGTGACAAAATACGCCTGCAAAGGTCAGTGAGTGTAAGGCTCACTTATCAGGCACGTGTACCATTCTTTTCTGCTGTTATTATTTTAACATATGTTGGCCTTATTACAGCGGTGATGTAATTGCACATCGCAACAGTTAAGTAGACTCAATTTGGCTCTTGTGATGGATATCAATGTACACAGCGACAACGCCTCTTTTAAAAGCCACACTCTATATCACGCCTGGTCCAGTTTTAAATGCAGAGCGCCGTTTTGTTTGTTTCCTTTGCTCTGAACGTTCAGGAATAAATCGTATCCTGCATATAAGTGACGCTATTCGCTAATTTCACATATGAGAATCTAGGGTGTACATCATGCTCTGGTGCTCTCTGGTATCGGAATATAACGTTTAGAACACATAGCAAGGATATCTAAAACCCTGATCAAATGAAGTGTTCTTTCGTCGTCTTTCAGAACTGCGCGTTTACGAATAATTACGATTCGTTTCATATCGGTCAATTCCAGCAGCTAACACATCAATGCCTTTGGTCTTTTCTTTGCTAACATACCGCACATATAACATACTGATAAGCTTTGGCGCTTGTGTCTGGTGCTTAACATACCCCTATGGTTATCCCTGACAGAAGCATGTATAACACAGATAAAATGATATATGCTCGCAGGGAATAAACGCGCTCCATTGACACAGCAGACACGCATATGTTATTTCACACACATTTTAATTTTTACTATTCTTATGCAACACATTTTCGTTGTGCTTAACATTTGCTGTTAAGCGACATCTCGTGCATCATGACCTAGTTAATTTTATTGTGACTCAAGAAATAAACCAATAGACGACATGTTACAAGATGTTGTGCCATCTCAGGCTTACTTAGTAGCAAAACAAGGGGACTCTGATGTGATCAGTAATGCTGAACGCTCTTCATTCAATGCTTTCTTCATTAGATACGCTTTTTCATGTAGATATAAGATATGAGCCTCAGGCTCCACAAAGGGGCAGTGAGGACCAGGTGCACTTTATACGAGTTAGTCTTAAGGAGAGGATGAAATGTTGAATACTTTGTTTGTAAAGAACTATGAATAACTCTCTTCACTCAGTATTAATATACCAGAATTGATAGGGCGATCGCCATACGCAAATGATATAGAAAATGAATTCCTCACCGCCACCAGGTTGGAAGCCTTTTAACCCGCACAAATTACATTGCTGTGGAAATGTAACAAAGTTACCGAATAATGTTATTATAGAGCTGTAAGTATTGAACTTTATATGGAACAGACTAAAGCATCAAGAGGCTAAGTATGAGAGGTAGTTTGCTTTGAGTGATTTATTGAGGGACGAGGTAGCATAGATACAAATGGACGTGGTTAGAATGATATTTAGTAGTATGCCCTTGGTGCTAGCGCCGTGGGCTGATAGATGGAACCTTCACTTTGTGATATTATCATTCAAGCCCTTGGACTGTTTACCCTTATTGGCCACTCAGAAGTTCATGGCGAATTAAACGTTGATCAAGAGAATTACAGAAAAGTAGAAATTACGAAAAAGAGGTTTGCGCATTGCTTCATAAATCTCAGTTCATCACCGATTATTATTTAGCGAAAAGTCTTTTTTATGTATCATACAGCCATAGATGTTTAATATTTCATCTTGCCATACGATAACTGACAACACTTCCGAGTTAACCTTTGGGATATCTCTGACAAAAGAAGGCGCTATTCTGGGAAGTCGAACAATGTGCCTCTGTTGTTATAGTTCGTGCCACAAACAGAATCCGAGAAGCAACTCATAGGTATTGTGCACTTTGGATATTTGATATAGGTCACTGTCTAGGCATGTCAATCAGCGATGTCGTTATTAGAATGGTTGAATAGTATCACCATCTCACTGGTATTAGTGGAATAGAGCCAGGCCATCCTCTGTCATGATATGGTTCACATTGTATCCCCCTTTCACCCAACTGTTGTTGATAGGGGGCAACTTGACAGACAATATATCTGACACGAGATACAATATATCTATATAAATATACACACACACACACATATATATATATATATATATATATATATATATATATATATATATATATATATATATATATATATATATATATATAAATATATATGTATTTATATGTGTATATATATATTTATATATATGTATATATATATGTATGCATATATATATACATACCTAAATGTATATCTATATATTTATATATATGTCTATATATATATATATATATATATATATATCTCCCTCTATATATATATATATATATATATATATATATCTATATATATATATATATATATATATATATATATATATATATATATATATATATATGACCGAACGTGGGAAATCTTACGGGATAGATGGTCATGCCGCTGGATATTTTCTCTATGCTGACGACAGCATATGTGTCATTGTTGTTCTCATGTTGTTTAACGTATCTCCAGTTTCTGCCGTGAAGTTTGCTATTATACGAATAATCAAATATAAGAATGGGAATACTAGCGATGCAAACAACTACCGGCCCATTGCTCTTGTCACAGCTTGTTCAAAATTAGTGCTACTTGATGTCGCGGATGGGTATCTTACTACCTGCGACAATCAATTTGGCTTTAAGGCCGGTCACTCAACGGATTTATGTATTAACACTAAAGAGTTTATAGCTTCACTAAGAGAGCTTCCGCCCGAGGAAATATGTGACGACGCCACATGTTAGCCAAAGCGTTATAGTCATAGCGTCCTTTCATAGCATCTCTGCCACAACATCGAATGCTCTGTTTACTTTGGAGCTGTAAGTCGCCTCCACCAATCAGATCATGACAATGACTCCATATCTATAACACCCGCCGAGCCCCGAGACGTTGGATCAACAGTCCCATGTGCTTTTGTTTATTTCATGATATCATCGCCTAATTTCTGGGGTGTCTTTCGAGTAATTTCACAATCGTAACGCAGCTCAGCGTAGCTATAAACTCTTCGTTCGAGACCTTCACATCCCCCTGATATGCCAAAAATGTTTATTTTGACCCCAGGCCAGTTACCTCGTTTCAGACGTTTATTGACAATCTAAAACTACCATCCACAGCGCGGACATGAAAGATCGATAATCCTGAACTGCGCGGACGCTGTTGGAGGCGAACTGTTTTCCATAATTTATCAGTTATAAGTTAACATTTATTGAGTCGCGTACTTGCTATTTTCGCTATTCATAAATCTATTGTGCGACATGTTTTGGCGGTGGCAAGGCTCTGTGAAAAGACATTTTTCCCGCTCTAAACAATCCCAGTGACGTCAGCCCAGTATTCCCATGTACTTTTGTTTGGATCACGGTAGCACCACCTTTACGATTGCAATGTACTATAATTAGGCAGGCGATCACCGCTGAGCCACTCGAAGTGTGCCCTCTTAGCTTAGCTAGCAACTCGTGGTTTGCACCACCAAGAGCATTATACAATACTATTAAGATCTCGGCAGCCCTGTGTACACATGTTTTGTAGATACGTCTAAGGACTTTGACAAGGTCAATCATTATCTGCTGTTAAAACAGCTCATCTGCTTTTTAAAAAGCTCATCAACCGTGTCATGCCATTGGTTTTGGTCAAAATTTCAATGTTAAGGTATCAGAAACAGTTAATCTGTATTAAATGGGATGGTGTATCGTCTCGATATTTTACTGTATCTAATGGCGTTCAACAAGGTGGTATTTTATCCCCTAAATAATTTTATGTTTATGTCGATGATCTTTCAGGTCTGTTGTTGAAATCATGCACCGGCTGTATTATAAGTGATATTTGGATTAACCATGTATTTCATGCGGACGATCTTTGATAGAGTTGCTATCAATAACATGTACCGAAATATTTAGGGTGTATCAAAAGGAGTATCACGGGACGCAAGCATATATTATAATATCGACCAACGCATTTATAAGTAGGATAGAACTCTCAAACAACTTGTTAATAAAATCTCTGAATGGTTGTTACATAGTAGGTTTGGTGCCACATGGACCCATTGGTACAGTATTCTATATGCACTACATTGAATCTTAACTTACGTGCATGTCTTATTTACTTTGGGCCCGTTGCCACTATTATTATCATTATTATTACTATATATATATATATATATATATATATATATATATATATATATATATATATATATATATATATATATATATATATATATATATATATATATATATATATATATATATATATATATATATATATATATATATATATATATATACAGTACTGCATAGTATTACGCATCAGACGGTCGAGATTCCATATGTCGCATGCTGTATCAGTTAAACCAATTTCAGTTTTTTCAACTTGGAAGTATTTGTCAAGAGTATCTACAATATATTGGTCAGAGAATAGGGATCTGATCCATCGTTTTCTCATTGGTACATTATCATATGGCAGTCATGTTCGTGCGTCACAGTTACATGCAATTAAGTTATGGTTCGGTTTCTCCCCTCCTTTGTGATTATATTTTATTATCAAGAGCCTCATATTTGAGTCCACGGCAAATAGAGCACGCTTATAAATGTTGTCCTGTTGATCAATTGCAGATACATTAGATCATGCAACACAGAATATCTCCATCAATTTTTCTCTAGCTACTCTTAGTACACCCTATGCAGGTTTTATTAAAGGTCGATCTTGTCTGCCGGTTAACAAAGCACGCCATACATTCACATATATTCTCCTTTGTTGGTAAAGCTCAAATGGAGTTACAAACTACTGTGGTAAGTACCGAGTCCCACACACAAAACCCTCAATGGCTGATAAGGTATCAGCGGAGAAATAAGACTGCACCAAGGTTGTCAAGCCTAGTGGGTATTGGTGCAAAGTGGTGCAGTAATGGAGAATTCGTATGCCGCACGCCACTCAATATTATCTTTATATAGGCTGTTATAGGCTGTTAATTGCCTCCCTTCATTATACCTTGCACATGTACTCTCACAAGAACTAAATATTGGAAGTTGTTCTTTTGGTCAGTCACTCGCGGCATACACGGATTGACAACGCCTTAATACGTAATTAATGCGGACTATGCTCTTATACCTTGTAATATTGCCAACATGAACCATGCAAAGTATTCAAAACGTTTTCTCATTTTGATTCTTTACAATTTTCATACTTATACAAAATATTTGCATATTTATACACCACCAATATGGTATCTAAATGCGCCATGATTTGCAAGAAGGCCGTATAACACCACCAATATGGTCTATCAGAAAAATTCATTTGTCTAATGCAATGAAAAGGTTATTGCTTACTAACTCACCTTTTATGGCGATTTGTGACCAGCTTCAGCAATTGCTAGAAGACCCAACAAGTAGATGGAAAGCACAAAGGGAAAGGGGACCTTCCAAGTTTGTTTAACTCTTTTCTATTGCGCTACAGGTTGCTTTCTCAGGTAGTTTTGGGCGATGCAGTACAAGAATCCCAGCGAACGGTATCTCGGGTCATGACCACGGTCACATACGCCATTTGTTTGAGGGTCTTGAGGCTGAAGTGGTGAATAGTACATATTTTGAATCTTCTAATAAGTTTGTTTCTAATTTTATCATCGAACTTAACCTTTAAGATAACAAAAGTTCTAACAGTCAATGTTTCAAAAACTTCTTAAAACAACTCATCTACATAAATGTACACACACAGTATGTTTTGGAATTTGTATGCAGGAAAGGCTACTACAGCCTGGACATTCAAGTAAAACCTTTATAGCAATTTTACATTTAGAAAACAATAATGATTCGTCGATGTTATGTAAGACATAATTTGCTTTTGTATGACTGACTTAACAGTTGGGAGAAAAATAGTTACAGTGGTCAAATGCTTGAATATATGCTATCCATTTGATTTCTATGTGTGCAGGTCATTTGTGATTGATCATTTTTGTTTGCAAATGTTGTTGCAAAAAGGACGATTCCATCCAAGACACGTGTATTCTGTGGTTCTAATATTGCCCGGAGTATTGAACAAAATCAATACAGGGATGTTATTAAACAACCATTCTTCCCTAAATTTAACCTAAAGGAAGGGCAACTCAAGTTTCTGCTGCATCGTATTTTCATTTAGTGTATTTGTGCTGCAGGATATAACCAAGGTCATGTTGAAGGCGACATTAGCTTGCAACGAATCTGGTGACCTTGTCAACAAGAAGATGAGGCACACTATGGATAAGGCTCAGAAAGTAGAAATCGTCTTGAAACATGAATACAAAAGTGCTTTGAGCGAATAGAGAACTATGGCAGTAACCGAGAATCTCTTTCCGAAGTCTACAAATCTGTCTTTCCTAGCTCAAATGCCATTTGTATCGAATCCGACCGGTATCCATATAAAAAGAAAATATCATGTTACCTATTATTACATTTGTCAAGCCCAATTAATGCTGTCGGTAGATTACCCAAAGAGGCGAGTATATATATTCTGTTGAATGGATCGAGCTTGGTCCGATAATGTACAACAAGGACAGTCGACATCCGGTCGTGACTCGTCAATCATATGGACATTTCGGTTATTATCTGATACTACACAGGACAAATTCTGTTATGTATGTTCATTGTTATGTAACATCAGTGGTCGCATAAATCTCAATAAACTTTTACAGTGATTGATCATGAAGAACAGCTCCCAATGCCAGACATGTGTGATGGGAAAATGAACCAGGGTGAGTACAGACCCCGGCATTCCAAATATATAAATATGCCTAATATACTGATGCTTTACCACTGAGGCCACTAATGAACGTATCTGATCATTTTGTGTTACCGATTTCACTTCACTCCGTGGAGTGTGTTTTAAAAGCATGCTTTTGATTGTTTGTCAGAGGAATGACATGAGTTTGAGGATGATGAAGCAGAAGCAGAGAGCTGGAAACAAGATTCAAAACAATGAAAAAAAATGCTTTAACAAACATTGGGACTATAATAACTACTCCTAACAATGCAAATGAGACGTGTTAGCTCAATGGAGATCACTACAAGTGCAATGGATGAAACTGACGTTTGTGGTCTGAATAAGCAAGACAAAAATTCTAGGAAGAGAAAAAATGGCGTGATATGCGTTGGTTATTTCATGCCTGCCGTTTTTACTGTCTTTTTTGGTCAACTATTATAAAACAATGTCCATAATTTGCCGTAAAAAAATCCATATGTGCACCTTTCTGTCAAAATATTGCCCATATTGGTGACAGAGCGATCGTAACGCAACGTTAACAAAAGTGGTAACCGACAACCTATTGACGCTTTGATGTTAACAGGGAATGATTGCGGTATAAGATACTTTGTACAGACACCTAACATATTGTCGTCTCCTGACGCCTCTTCAAAAACCAAAACGTAATTACAAAATCATATTGTGTAATTCCCATCCTGGTCCAGATGATGAGATTGCAATATCTCAGCGCAGTGTATTTGCGTGCTCATTGTATTAATATTTACACCCGTAATCATTTTTTATGTGAAATATTGCAGCACCATTTCTTGACTCAACATTCATAAAGTACAATTAGCAAATTCAATTGCATGTCCACAAATCATATACACAAAGTCATCACCCTAGGTCAATTCGCTGGGAAATTTGACTGTACGTAATCCAGTAATGATTGTATATAGTTCATGTTGAGGATTATCATGCATTCGTCCCTCTCATTTCTTTTTGGAAATCCCTTGTGTCAGGCCTTTAGGAGCTTCCAGTTGCGTAGAGGATAAACACCAGTGTACGACAGAAAAAACTGAGTTGACTAGACTACAGCGTGACAGCAGTCGTGAGGGCTAGGAGAGCTCACTCACCTTGGCTATTGTCACCAGAGCCATCCCCCTGCTCATACCAGCCGCTAGAATCATAACCTGGTCCAGCAAGAGCAAAAACAAACATGTCAGTCAAGTTTGCTTGCCCCTCTGAACCTAATGAAACTGTTCCTCAACAACAATCAACACCGTTCCCAACCAACCAACCCACCCAACATTATGACCGGTGACCGTAGAGGTAATAGTTAACTTTGGCATACGGACAAACCAAACGTGTTAGATTATGCTCGTTTTTCTTACATTTGGTGCGGCAGATATCATCCTGCCAAATACCAATCGGCTGTGACATTTATAAGCTAAATCTTTTCCCCAATGCTTTTTCAGACGGTAATTTACTTTTCCATGAAAATAAAATGCTCGGCTTTTCGAGGCTGATCGCATTTGCCTTCGACAAATTGCTTGTTGATTACGTATTGTGTATGAGTGAGGTGGATCTAGGATTGGGATATGCAGAAACACTGAGCCGTTGCTTTTTACTTCACAGACAATAATGTTAAAAAAATATATATGTTTACCAATGCGAGCCGTTCAGAGAGACACATACGTAGTGAACAGTATATTGCTTCTAAGGCATGTGGGCTGACTAAATCTAAGCATCATGTAAACGACCGTAGAAAATATGCAAAAACCTACCGCCAACCAATTCTGTCTTAATAACGCAATGATTGCCCAATTTAGTCGAGCTTATTGTGAATGCAATCGCTTTGAATATCAATTGTGTCCTGTACGTTGCATACACACACACTCACACACACACACAAACACACACACACACACACGCACGCACGCACACACACACATACGCACACATAGTGCCACAGGCGCATATATATATATATATATATATATATATATATATATATATATATATATATATATATATATATATATATATATATATATATATATATATATATATATATATATATATATATATATATATATATATATATATATATATATATATATATATATATATATATATATATATGCCCAAATTAGTCGAGCTTATCGTGAATGCAATCGTTTTGAATGTCACCTGTGTCTCACACACACACACACGCACACACACACATACGCACACACACAGTGTCACACGCGCATATTATATTTATATATGATCTTGTATATTGCAATTGCTATGCAGGTGGCTATTGTCTAGTAGATGATGGTGCTTCTGCAGATGGCTATGCTTCGGCTTATAGCTATTGTTCAGTAGATGGGTATTGTAGATAGTAATTGGTCTGTAGAAGGCTATTGTTCTGTAGATGGCAAGGGCTTTTCTTTGGTTGAAGGCCATTGTTTTATACCTGACGGATTTTTGTAGATGGCTATTATTCTGCAGATGGTTGTTGTTCAGACGATGGCTATTGCCCTGTTCGGAAATTGTCTTTCACTATTGTTTACAAGTTGCTCTCGTTCTGTAGATGACTATTGCTCTGTATGTGGATGTGTTATTACATGTTGCTCTTGCCTTGCATGATTCTGTTTAGCTGTTACGGAATGAGTTTTGGTGTTTCACTTAAAAGTTAGAAATGAGATGCATATATGAGATATATGATGAATAAATGACTTAAAAGTTATTCCTCTCATCGATCAATTCAATTCAATGAAATGTTGCCAGATTTGCTAGTGAATTGGCTGGAACATAAAGGTGACTCGAGCAACTGTACACCTCTTATTGTGATGAGGTAGGTAGATGTCACATTATTCGTGATCATCACCTAAATAACTTATAATTCTGCTTTTCCAGTTATTGAGGTTTCTAACGCATTCATCGATGATAACCGTTTGAAATTGTATACCCAAAGATCTAATTAGAGGATCTTATTTGCGACTATGGCCAACTTTATGTGTCTCCTCCGTCCATTGTTATTTATTAACATGAATGATTCACCTAAAGTATACCATTATACATTATATCTTAAACACACGCTGCGCCGGCGGCCTACTTGGGTAATTGGTCAATACAACGACTTTAAACTGACACATTTGTTCGCATCTAAATGGCATGACTATGAAAACCCTGGCTTGCCGCATGGAAGAAGTTTAAGTTGTTGTGGTAGATTCGCTGTCACGAAGAAAATCATTTGGGGCAGAACGAAGGGTGAACATCTAAATATGTAAAGTATAGTAGCATTACTGTTGAGGCCAGCCGATATATCTATCAGTCTTGTTGTAAAGACATTGTGAATGTGCTTTGATGGCTGTTCAGTTAACGTCTCCTGCTCCAGAGCTGTATGTCATCGAACATGAACCTAAAGTATACCATCAAACATTCCGGCGGCCTACTTTTCTTGGTCATTACAACGACTTTAAACTGCACATTTCATTCTTGCGCTGTGAAGGATCATTACTCATTCGTTGTGGTAGATTCGCTGTCACGAAGAAAATCATTCAGGATTCTACGGTGAGTGCACCCCTAACTCACCATCAAGCAGCATCTAAGGTTATGCGCTCTCGACTAAAACATAACGTCCAACGGTGAATATATCCACATCGGGTTATTGATTCACAGAAAACGCTGAAACAGCGTAAAAAATTTTATTGCATAAGAATAAAGTCTACAGTGTTATACTCTGACTGTTGAGGTTAGAATTGGGACAGAACGCCTTAGATTGGACCTTAATAAATAATTGAAAGAATAAATGTCGATTGATTGCCGTAACATCTTGTTGGTAAATTAATTCGGCAGGAGTGGTTACAACCTACCATGCCTGGTAAAAGAGGTATATGTGATTATCCTTGGTCGTAAATGCATGCAAAGTATGTATTAAATGATGAGTTGTGATGAAAGTTTGGTCGAGCCAACAAGGGATAGATGACATCGGGTAGTGACAAACTACTTAGACTCATTCATGTATCTGCACAGAATGGACACGCGAAGTTCTAAATTAAAGTGCATCAATTTTCCATGTTTTTGTTTTACGAAACCAAATAAAAGATGAAGCTGCATTTATTCGATTTTGTGTCACCCAACCATTACGTTAATTGAAATATAAATTCGATTTTCTGGCACCCAGCGCCCTTTTCCAAATTGTTTGCCCGGAATCTCATGACGTCACTCGAAGAACTCACTGACAGGTCCGCAATTTTCACCGTAAAGAATGGCGAATGTTGAAGTTTCAGAGAGCCATGTGTTTGAGTTGGACGATTTGGCGATGGATTTGTGGGTGCAAGAGTCTCAAATGTTTTAGCATTCCAACCCAGATGTAGCTGGTGTTGTGCCATATCTGTCCGAAAACAGCGCATGCGAATCTGATAGCGACAGGACTGATTTTCTTTTTCCGAGGAGCGATAATCGGAACATAGACCGTCTTCAAAACTTTGATTGGTGAGTCCCATTGTAATTGTAATCACTGCACGTAACTAACTTATCTTTTGATTTTTGACGCTCCTCACAGATCTTACTAAATCTTTGGCCTAGCACGTTAAATTCTAAGCAAAGAAACTTCGCATCTGACAGCATCCACTTTCGATCTCCCAAATCCGCGCTGTATTGTATTCATTTGAACAAACTTGGATTCATACGTAAACCGCACGGAATAAACAAGGACACTGACAAGTATTGGTTTTTTTCACGAAGGGTTATCTCCTGTGCCAGTTGACATTCATCATGTTCATTGCCATGTTAACGAACATAAAAACGACCAACTGTGCAAGTAATGCGCTGTATCTAATAACTAAACACCTTAATTGGCCGTCTACTTAGTCTGTGCATAATTATTGTTTAATTGTTCATTCCAACCATAAAGGCACCACAAAGAATTTCCACATTTGTGTTGGTCAGAGGTGAAAATTGTGATCATGTTAGTTCTGACTAATACATTTTTAATTATTTGAAGCGTTTATGATATTATTTAGTATCCCATTTGGCTAAATTACCAAAACTCGATTTCACCCTCTGAAAAGTAGCTCTGTTAATATAATGCCGACTGATCAGTAAGCCCCCTTGTGATGATTTTGTTCTTACCAAGATTGCATAAAATATCAACCACACGTCGTACATAGCCTTGGCTCCGAACTGAAAGTTTAAGCCAGATGTTTGAGTTGGAATGCATTTCGCTTAATAGTATTACTAATGCAAGCATGTAGCTTGCAATTGTTATTGTTATATATGTGAGTTACCATTTCTAAAGATCATCAGCATAAATCGATTTTTCGGTTCAATTGAATTTAATTGTGTTATAGTGACTGCCATTTCGGGGCAGTCAACATATCATGACTTGATTACGTTGCGCCACCTCACAGGCAAGATTGCGACATACGTCTGTTACATATGTCTGTTACATAATCATTAGAATAAAACAGAATAATGCGTGAATAATTTGCAGAATAACTGACGTTAATATCACATGGCTCTGTGCTTGCAATCATATATTCTGCGTTAATTGCAATTTCGTTGTCATTCACAGCATCCGGTTATCTTCTGGTGAAAACAAGGTGTGTGCCGCTACTTCAGCAGTGTGACTTGAACACTAAAAGTCTCGTCAGAAAACTACTTATTGCGTGGCACATGTACCAGAAATAATGAATACAGTTGGTAATCAAGCTGTAAAGAGACTTTGGTTGCCACCTCTGCAACAAACATTGTTCGTAAGGTGACATGTTGCGGGTCTAGGATGTAATTACTGCAGCACTACAGAACAAAAATAAACGCAAAACACTAGACAACGGCTATGTGCATAGCCAGGTCAGCAACAAAATACAGTGATAAGCTGGCCAAAACCATCTGCAAAATATATGACCCACATTGATGGCAGGCAAGTAATACCGTCTCAAGTCAGATACCATATCAGTTATATCACATCAGTTAATCATATAAGTAAATTCAAATAAGAGCATTATACCAACGCGAGCGTTTTAAATTTATTGGAGATAAGCTGGACAGTTTTTAGTTGGTCTTTTGTAATCGAGCTAGTCATCTCATTATTTTGCAGTGTTCTTGGGGGCCAGATCCCAATCCCGCTGATGGCGCGAATAAATATGCACGGCATGCATTGAATGTCATCGCGCATATTCTGCAGCCCTTACTCTCACCAGCAATCAAGTGGAGTGTTCGGTGAATAAATACTGCTAGAGCAGTCATACCCTCATGACTGTTCTGATATGATGCTTCTGCCACCGACTTAAATTGCAGGCTGGTGCATTTGTGGGATACGTTCTAGACAATGGCTAGGACTATTTTACCTTATCATCTATAACCCTCGCGCACCTGAAGCTGATATCTTTTACACCGAGGGAGGATTAAGGTGCAATATTATCTGTTTGCAACTAAAATGCAAATATGTGCTTGTAAAATCCCGTGTCGATGTCTTTGTGACTTGAAAATAATGAACGGCGCTTCAGATGACTTGTTCTTGCGAGCGTACATTAGCAAAAGATAATTAAGAGAGGAAGCAATCAAGCTATACAGAGACGTCTCATGACAGCCGATGAAAAGGATACTATATCTTCTGCGTGGTGTGTTGCATACAAATACTGGAATTACTGCAACTCTATGCATGGAAACCCGTAAGGCTTGTCAGCCGCAATGCAACGCGTGTTTTCTCCCCTGATACATTGCCAGCTTGTGAGTGCTACTCTGTACTTTATTTAGCACACCTGCTAACACTGCCATCGATTCAGACTTCTGTTTGAGCCATACCAACAAAGACGAATCTGTTTGAATTTATGACTCGTTATGTTAAATCTTGAGCATGACTTACCTATGTGGGAGCGAACATAGAATGTACTTTCTATATCCAGAGGTAAATTGAGGATAATATTATGATTTGCATATGATTGGAAGACCAATGAAGTGACCGATCAACATGAATTAGTGTTCTTTACGGGGTCTCAAACCTGAGCTTTTGATGATGAAATAGGAACACAAAAACGAAGAGAAAAATAAATAGCTACTAAGCACAGCAATGCAGTAACCGAAAACATAGCTGATTACACATTATTCATGAAACAAGACAAAGAGATATCGATAGGTTGACTAGAATGAGATACGTGCGGTAGATCACAAAAAGGCTGAGGTGTATTAGATATAATGAAAATTGCAGTCAAACAAGATCACATATCAAACACTACCGCCACCTTAATATTGCGGTTTTACACAGTGACAATCTAAGGTTAAATAGTTCTAAAACTTAGTGTCATAGACATACAATGTCTTAAATGGAAAGATTCATTTATCAATCTAGTCTTTGGGTAAAAGCACCAAAACTGGAAATGGTATATCATTCCAGATATCACTTAACATTCCATTTACAGTTTTGCCTAGTCAGCACAATAAGGAATTGTCCTGTTTCTCCCATCGTTGATATTGTTGTATTTAACAAAGTTCAATGACGCTCTTCGTAGCATAATTGTCAATTCCGCTCATTTTTTTCTTGGCCTACGCATGCCGGATCGCCTCTTGCTTGAGCAGATTGAGAGGTCTTCACCAGTTTATATATTAGGGCAATGTTCCCGCTATAACTGTCGGACGTGATAAAGAAGATGATATATTACAAATATACTGTATGTGTCTTGATAAATACTCCCCGGTAATAAAAGTGTTCTTGTTGTCTGATACATAACACGCCGCAGTGCCCTGCTTATCAATCAATCTGACGTTTCACTGAGCCTCTGGAATAACGCCCATATATTAGATCCCTAGCGCACGTATTGCGGTCACATTTAAAGACCAACGACTTAATGTGTCACATCTGATTTATGCTTCATGACAAATCACCATAGATATATGGTGCCATTCTGCTCGAAGTGGCATTAGATGACCGGGCTTAATTCATTCTGAAAAGCCAGGCTGTTCAATTGCGTTTTGCTCAAATTCGAGAGTGACAATAACTAATGCATTTGAGGTTTGCCACAGCTGCTCATGCTCCGTGAAAAATAGGTATAACATGCATTTAGGCACATAACATGACTCCAGAGCCATGCTTAGGTTATTCTAGGGAGAGATGGCATTACCAAAAAGGTACCGCGCTGGATTGATCACGATCATTATGCCACTGGTATCACACTCAGTTGTCATAACGCATTTAGCGTCAACGTATTCTGCAGTAGTCGTCACACTCATATATATTAAAAATATCGCGGGAAATAGTGTACAATTCATGATAATTATTTTTGAATGTATGAAGGAGGCACACTGTACATGTATGGAGAGCCTTACTTGCCCTTGTCAGTATTTGATGTTAATGCCGCCTCCAAGTTTGCCTTAACATACTGTCCGTATGGGAAGTAAAGGACTAAAACATATAATGCGAACAACTACGAACACGATCACTGCCGAATCCTACACCATAGTCACCTTAACAATGTGGTCTTACACAATGACAAACTAAAGTGAATTGGTACTTAAATCTCAATTACCTCGGTGCCAAACATACAATAATTCATGCATGTATGGTATACTGCGTTGGACGGATCCTCTCATACGTTGATCGGTTAAGCTCTCTGAAATGAAAGCAATCTGCCATTCTACCTACGGTTTAACTTTACAACCATAATTAACCATGTAAGATACTATTTATACAATCAATGATATTGATAAAAAAAGCTTTTTGATACTTTTCTGATACGCTGACACCTTTCTGAGAATAATCAACATTTCTAGGCTAAGAGTCTATGTTGGTAACGAGCACATTTGGCCCATCATTAGCTCTTCACGAACAAACTAAATTACCATTTATAATGAGTTTAGGCAACATGTTGGCCTTTGTAGCAAGCACAGTCAGCAGATTGGAGTTATTATTGTCAGTGCTTGCAGAGCGAATATTGATTAATATAAATTGCGCAAAGAACCAAGTGTACGGTTTTTGGATTGTCTTATATTCAGACATTGGTTAACATATACGAAAAATGCCCAAGCCGGTTACCTGTGTAAATGCTGGAGCGCTTCCCCCGCCGTAGTGCTACCGTCCCATTGGTTGTGATAACAAAACATCGGTCTGGTATAATGTCAAGAATTGTCCGTCACAACTATTTGTGTAAATGTGGTGACCTAAATTCAACAGCAGCACTAGAAGTATGATATACATCAGGTGGAAGTCAATTTATACTGGAGTAATGCAATGCGTGTGTTACGTGGATTATGCCTATTTTAGTTTTAATGCAGTTGGAAAAACTATTCTTATGTGTACAACAGCTATTACAATTCCGCATTACCAAAATGTTATGAGCATGTAGATATGTGGACTGTTCACTGCTCTTTAGGAGGCTGCTATACTCAGTTTTATCTGCAATTATTTACGATTACCTCAGTAACGCCGTCTGTATCTATTACGAGGACTGAACGACTGTAAATACACAGAAGCAACCTACCCTATCATCAGCTAAACATGAGTTATTCATCACAGCAGCACATTATTCATCAACCTACTTTGGTATATTTGTTCTTTGAATAGGTAGGCACAGTTGACTTTTGCCTCATTGTTTGGCCACTTGGTATATTATGGCTGTGTTATTTATACAAGAAATCATCATATACCAGATGTCAGTCGTAGTGATATGCACGAGCCATTCTGGTTAGCTTTGCGCCAAAGCGTTTAGTATGAACTACTTGGGTAACAATTGTATAATACATTCAGGCCCCATTGCCAAAATGTCAAAGTCATTAGCTGTTCCGCAACATTTGCTGCTAAATTCATAAGGTCATCGCCTCACTGTTAATAATGTCACCATTATCTTTATCAGTTAAAGGGCAATGCAAGGTATATGATGAAATAACACATGTCAGTCTTGATACATTCCGGTAAAAGCATTTGAAATGTAACCTTATTACACCAATCACAAAGTATTGACCGGTTGGGGTTATCAGTAAACTGCCAATGTACATTATGCTCAAGTGTTTGTTCACAGAGACGTGGCATGATTATCACCAGTATAGGTAATAAAAGTCCTGAGTAGTGTAATTTTCAGGTTCAATATCATTTATAAGCGTGCGTTACTTATGTGTCTGGTTTGACTTGATTCTCAGTGCATTCATTCGCCAATTGTGAACTGTTGCTGTGTAAGTATGAATATTTAGAGCAACGATTAATCGTCTTTTATCTTGTTCCAAACATATCTGCCTTGTATTTCAACGAAAATAGCCCTTCAACATCCTGTGCTGTAAGACAAATTTTCGACTACTGATGTAAATTATTCAAGATAAGATATAAGATCTACACCGGCAGGGATACATAAAAGTATACCAATCAGCATTAGATCAACAGGATTATATAGGGCCACCCACAGAACAATAGTCAGCTGCAATCACCAACAGGAAGACAATCATCCTCAGAGAAACAGTCATTATCTGGACATGTGTCACTATCAACTAAAGTATCTGAAGAGAGATACAGAAAATAGAGACTGCTCGGTATTCAACGAAGGGGCAAATATAAAGAGTAAACATATCGTGAATACGTACAGATACATGCTATTTGTGTAAACAAATAGTGGAACGTATGCACAAAGCATACTATTTCCTAGATGGGTTATCTATCATTTAAAATGGAGCTTCAAACGTATCAGCTATATCATGAAGCGGATAAATGGATGCAGTAAGACTAGCCCATAGCATGCTTACTTGCTTTTTGGGCAGCACTTTTCTTAAGCTTCTTCTACCGACATGTGTTATACCATGTAGTAAAGTAAATAAATGCGACCAGCAAACGAACACCATTGATGCAAGTAATTATTCTGCTAACTGCATTCTATATCATCAAGTATTAGTCGGGAAACCGGCTGTCTCGAATGAATCAGACATGGAATCAAGTTGAGTGGTAATATTTGTCACAAATAACATTGTTTTTGTCTGTTTAAGCTCTTATTATATATTTAGGTATGTTTTTCTGTATTTCTACCACTGCTGGGAATCATGTAGTGTAGATAGATTAATTTAGACACCGACTACAATGACAAAGTCTTCACTCACATTAGCCCGGTCTCTCAATGCGTATTTCAGGTATTGTATCGAAAACCGTACTTATGGTGGGGCGGCTAATGTTCCAAGATCTAGTAATAGGAATATTCAATACATTACACGGTATAAGTCACTATTACCGAGAAGTCATTTTTACAGAACAGAATATGACCCGTGCAGCATCCAAAAACAACACACATATAGCGTCTTCATTGGTTACCAGTTATATCCGGATGGCGAATCTTGTCTTTTGTACAGCTTGCTGGACCAGACACAGTTTATGCAACCTCATATGGATACTAACCTGAACAGAGAGCGTTAACAGTGCCATGGTTAACAGCGACAGTGGTTAATTTGATGTAATCGCCTATGTTCCTTTTCTAATCAGACTTTTCTGGGTGATATCTCGGGCTGTGATTATATGAAGCTTATTCCTTTGTCGCATGTGACTGGGTTACATCTCATGCACATTGTATCAAATCTGGTCAGACAGTAACTGGTTTATAGATCTAGGCGATTGGTAGATAGAAGTGGCTAAAATTACTTACAGAAATGCAACAAACAAATAAATATACACCATGTACTCGGCAGATTTGAACGCTGTGCAATAAACGCTATGAGTCGATACATCTCTGCCCAGATACTGGGGCACTCCTTTGTACGCAATTCGTATGGAGCAAGAGCAATAGCTATAGGCCGAGCACAGCTGACTCGCTGATTGTCGGTTAGTGCATAGCAAGAGGTTTATTTTTTAATAGGAGAAAAGCGATCCGTGTAGAACTAAAGCAGTTAGAGGAGCAGGTATTTAGTGTTAATGTCAACGGAATGTATGAAAGTGGATCGCTTTGTGCTGGAGACGGACAGATTAATAGAGGATGCTCGCAATTAGCAA
This sequence comes from Urechis unicinctus, assembly GCA_034190875.2. Taxonomy (NCBI): domain Eukaryota; kingdom Metazoa; phylum Annelida; class Polychaeta; order Xenopneusta; family Urechidae; genus Urechis; species Urechis unicinctus. The sequence goes on along the minus strand of CM067358.1, from coordinate 7,226,229 downwards.
AACTAATCCTCATGCTTTGGAATACTGCCCCGTGAAACCAAACGACGTCTGTAATGTCTGAAACTTTCGACAATTATTTCCACGTCTCCTGGGCTTGCTTGCATAAATTATCACACCGTCTGTTGCTCAAGCAACAGCATACATCCTGGGCCTCGTGAGTTGAAAAGGCTAACGAGATAATAACACTAATAATGATTATTGTAAGCTCCCTGCGTCAATTGCAATGGCTAACGCTAGTGCCTGGTCACAAGCTTCCATGTTGATGTAAAGCACCGTTGTATTTAGGCATAGAATGTGAATTGGTTATGTAACTGAATAATTAACTTAGTGTGCCATTAACGAGTGAAAACCCTGCTGTCAGGTTGTCAGAGTAATATCGCTCGTGGACGATGAGACGCAGTTGAGGTGATGCAGTCTGTGATCAACCGGTAATGAACAACCCATCTAGACACGTCATAGCTCATTTACCATACTGTGTCAGGAAGCGTGGTCAACATGTTTACGCGCTCAGTAGGCCTGGTAGCCATGGGATAAGAGGCGAAACTCAGTACCAATGACCAATGGAAACGACACTTAATATGGAATGCAGGACTGCTAATAGTAACATCGCCACCTTTCATCTGCAACTACGGCAAATAACTGAAACCTCAACGCCGTCGCAACAACGTTAAATCCCTTCAGTGGCGTGTATGAAGGTTAGGCATAACTTGAAAGTAGTTTCCGTTACAAAGGGGGCAAACCCTACCAAGCAGTCACGGCGACTCGTTTGTATGAGATATGAGCGGAGGTAACCTGTTCTATCTTTCAACCTTACCGCTGTGTACCAGAAAACCTATAGAAAGGTTAATCAGGCAAAATATTAGATGTTTGCGACGGTTGACGTGGCAAAACGTCAGGTAATGGAGTGTATCCACAGTTGGAATGGCGGAGTGTATCAACTGTCTTAACAACCCCTATATTATATTGTTCTTTGAAATTGCTTTATTAAGACTTAATGTTCTACAATATAGATAGTTACAAAGAAGGTATACAAAGTTTAATTTGAATGGACAACGAGTCATATTGGGGTACCGTGTCCTGCCTTGCCTTGAGCTCATTGGACCAGACACATTTTATATAATCTTATATGATTACTCACATGCTCGCCGTTAATACAGATAGACATAATGCTAGCAAAAGCGGATTTTCAGGTATGTGCTACATTTAAAGGATTTTTTCGCAAGCTTTGAGGCGTTTCATTAACTCTTTCCTATGGGTTATATTTCATGTAAAGGTACACCATTGAGTGGCTTATTCTTGCTCAAAATTTAAAACCTACGATTTGCACTTTGCATTTGGCATGTAGGTGCCCTACATACTAAGTGGATACAGTACCTCTCTTTCAAGTACTGAACCGTTCCAATGTGTTACTTGGATGAGTTGTTTTGCAAATATACACCATCACATTCAAAAATTAGGTTAGTAAGGATAATCAAGTAGATGGTGAAGAATTCTTCTATGCAAATCCTGACGTTCTGAATCATATAAAAGATTCGCAATATTTGTAACAAGCTTGGTTGAGGGATGTTTTGTGGAGTACATGTACTTTAAGTAATCATATTTAACTGAAATGGAAAACGGTACACGTCTCTAATTTGACACATATGGCTATACAACACACATCAGGGAAATATTCCTGCTCCTCGCATTGGCTTAATATGGCCTGTTATTGAAGGGTATAATAAACTTGGCTTTTTAAAATGTATTAGCTCTTTGTTGGAATTTTCAAAGCTTGAGATTCCTTGTTTTCGTCCGTGATCAACATCGGAAAAGCAAAATAATCGCAGTGTACACGACCGTTTAGAGTTAGCATTTTTGGTTATGTCGTGTAATTATGACACTTTAGTTTTGCTACAGTGAAGTCGAAGTTATTATCTCTAGCGGTATAGTGCTCAAAGATTTGAGAGGAGAGATTCGGGTATCACTCGAGAAAGACGCCCAACAAATTGGCTAACGCTTGCAATAAACGCTAACAAAGCACATACGGTTGGAGCAATGATTGTCATATGTAAGTGAATTAAATCAGGCCAAACAGCAGCTGGAAAGGCAAACATAGCACTTGGGTGGATTAGGGGTACCTGCAACAGTCGCTCTCCAGTAGCGTTTTCCCCCCGCTATTTACCTGATTTCTAAAGGGATATTTTATATCATCTCGAAAGGCAACGTTCATTTAACATTCACAATGTCTATTCTATATAAAGTATTAGCCTTCTATTCAACATGGATGAGGATTGCTACACATCGTACACAATATGAAAAAGCAATTATTTTTCTGCACACCCCAATGACAGAGCATTATGCCGCACTCAATTGTTCAAAGGTCATATGCAATGGCTGTTAAATTGCCTCCAGCCATTTTGTTTTCTGACGGCTCCTTCTTCCATATCCATAAGGAAGATATCGTGATTCAGAGGTTATATTCAATCTGTTATCATTAGACATTTGAGAAAACGACAAATACGTGAAATGTCATATTTATGTCGTCAGTGTCAGATATTAAAAAGCTATTATCCAAATTTTTTCTTATTCTAGGTAACATCTATGTATTTGTGTTTGGAGAAATCTACTTTTTTGGACAGAAAGATGACACCATTTCAGCAAATACCAAACATTAACTCAGTGAGCGGAAGCTCGAAAGCAGATATTTTGAGTTGCTGCTCATAACGTAAGCTGTTATGTTTCCTGCTTTTATTGCCGTTTTTTCGTGTTTTTCCCATACGCAGCAAAATGAGGGTTGACTTTATTTTAATTTTCTCGCTATTATATAACTGGTAATTGTCTCTCTAGACAACGACGCGTCGTATTCCACTTTCTCAATAGACAGGAACTTATCCAGCTAACGACATTTAACACAATAACAAGTCAATAGCAAATGGTACTCAATAGATCCAATGCATTGCATGAATTCCTCAAAACCAACTTCAGACTGTACGAGCCTCATTTGTGATAGATGATTGAGCATTTGGTGAGTCGCCTATGTTGTAAATATGCTAGGTCAGCCTTTCTCCCCGAAAAAGGATAATGATATACAATCCTCATCACAAATGTGCAAACGGACCACGTTTCGCGTTCTTGGCTTGTCATGCTTGTGGCTTTTTGCGTAGACTAAGTTTAAGAGACTTTTAAGAATATTGTCCATACAAATGTGATATCTGGTCACCAGTCTTTATATTGTCGGTGGGAAAGGGATCAGTTCAAGTAATCACCTTTCTGTAAAGCAGTAATACGCATGCTAGCCTTCTCGCTGTTTAAACAGACAGTATTTGGCAAAGGATAGGAAAATTGTGTATGTTGCAGGATATACTACCAAAATTATAATGAGTAGGATAGACATCAATACTACTACAAATTCTTCCTTTATTTTAAGTGAATGATAACTATTTGATTATTTACCCAGCTTCGTTGATTACCCAAGTATTGTTGTAAATTATACATATGTTTACTGCTAATCAATTACCTATCTATTAAGCCAGTGCACTGAAAAAACATATCATGCATGAACGTCTTAGCTAACTTGTTGAGGCCGGCATAGATTATGATGATCATAGCAGGATAGCGAATAACATCCTGGTGTGGTGAAGTTTTTTTTCACGGATAAGGTGGGGTTGGGCTGGAACACAGGCGCTCGGTTCTCGATGCCAAGTCGCTATCTATATTGCTTTATATATACATAGCGACTAGGCGCTCGGAAGCCTGGCATCGGGAACCAAACGCCTATTGGCTGAATCAACGAAACTTTTTGGATGAATATGCTTTGTTGGTAAAGATATGTTCCTTCTCATTTCGATGACCAATAAAGATGATAACATAGCATAGATCGAGCCAAGACATCAATATGCCAAAGCCGTGTCAGGTAAACGGATGAAACTCGGCGCATATTGTGTATTCATTCGATGTCTCGCTGAGACGTAATTCTTTTCATTATAATACCATGAATCCGGCTCGTCAAGCTGCACTGTATGCAATTCACTTCATTGTTCTCTTGCACAAAAGCTTTTGTTTAAATGCACGGCAAAATTGTTTTGCAGTGACAAAACAATTAAACTACATAAGTAACCAAAACCGCATATTATTCGCGGGAGGCAGAACAACGAGTAATCGATAGTTGGGCTAGAAACGTGTTGCAGATCACAAAAACTTCCCACGAGTAGCTGAGGTGGATTAAAGGGCTCAAAAATATAATGTTAGCTGAGGCAAAACACGATCTGTGCCAAATCCTCTACAAGAGCCGCCTTAAAATCAGCCCTACAAAATGAAAAACAAGGGTGAATTAGATCTATACTTTCAATCAACTTAGTGTTAAAGATAAAGAATCCAACTATAATAACAGTCATTGCAGTAATATGTTTATTTATCAATCAAGTCTTTGGATGAAAGCCTCACAACCGGAAACAGTTATCATTACAGATATGATTTTACTTGAAATTTTATCATTCAATTAATTAACAAAATATACAAGTGTTCTTTCTATTCCTTTATTGATATTGGCGTGTTTAAAGACAATCGATGCCGGTTTTGTTTAGAGTGATAATCAGTGATATCTGTTGCATCTTGTCCAACGTTTACACGACCGCCTTCTGTTTACCATTCAACGGGTTTAGACGATATTTTATCATGTAAAACCAACACAGCAACCTGACTAGAGTACTTTCTGCCATTTCTTTACTTGTCATGATTGCAACACACATTGATGGCAGACAAAGGGTGATATGGTATACAAATAATGAATCTATCTCTAGTCAAGAACCATGTAAGTTACAGTCAGTTAAAACTATCAGTCATTTAACACCGGAATTGCAATCACGCAAAGTGAAACCTTGGTCACATCTAGAATGCGTTTAAATCTGAATCTGTCACATTTGCTCCTCTATGTTGCTAAGTTATCTTCAGTGATAAAAAAACGATATGAACATACGAGGAATATTATATCGATAACAAATAACAGCGGACCATCTCTGTATTGCAGAGAAGATAGCAAGCCCGAAAGGGAATCAAAAACAGTTTTACGTGGGCAGAAGCGTTTCATCAGATGCCCTCAAAAAATAAACACATCACACATAAGGCGTGGTAACATATCTGCTCATAAATTAAAGATAGATATAAATTGAAGATGAACGGGGGTCCATATATCCTGATACATCTGTAAGTAAGATGAATTGGGTGAAATATTACCCAAAGGATTATTCCGCGCTTTATTGATTAACTATTCAGGTTCATTTATCATCGCCAATATTGCTGTTAAATTCTTGAGTGTTTGGCTTTCAAAAACCAATTGCTGTGGAAATAAGCAGACTGCAATCTGTTTAATGATGTCTTGGACAATCGATTCACTAACTAGATTCGTATGTGTCATTTGTTAGACAATGATCAAGTGAAGCTAAATCATTTCTCAAAAGCATGCCGGATGTTCACGCGTCTATTCTGCAGCAGCTACTTTTAATAGATATCAAGTGGAGTCTATGGTAAATAGATACTACTCACGGGGTAATAAGTTCTTGGCAATGAAAATATATTGCAAATACGACGCTTTTGTCATCAACTAGGGTATCATACGGGTTCAAATATGGGATTATGCGATGGTAAATCCCTAATATAATGTCTCATAAATATACCAGCTGTAGATGAATATAACGGCATATAATGAATACACCGGGCCAGAGAGGAACATTATCTGGACCACGGTAAAAAATATACAGTGTAATTTTGTTATTACCCTTAGTCAAAGTTTTACGCCAGGGTCATAAGTCTAAGCAGTTTACAATCTGACTAATCTACGAGCTAAATCAAATGTATAGAAATGCCTGCGATCCAGTTTACATATGTATACATATATATATATATATATATATATATATATATATATATATATATATATATATATATATATATATATATATATATATATATATATATATATATATATATATATAATATATATATATATATATATATATATATATATATATATATATATGTGTGTGTATATATATGTGTGTGTGTATATATATATAACTCATCATACATGATTTATCAGAAGCTACTGTCATATTTAGGCTAATGAAAGCCGATTCAACACAACTGGTTTGTTCAATCGTGTCATTGACTTAATGACCTGGACATGGGTGGCACCATGTTATTCAACATATGGCTTATTCAGAACGCCGTGCTTTCACCAAAGTTGCGCATACCCTTTGGGTCTAATACCCCGTTGTTCTTGGCCCATTTGGTGGAAGCCATTTCCGAGAATCATTATATTATTATTGCTTGGTCCGAAAAACGTTGCACCCAGACAAAGGTTAATAGATACAGGAGAAATATTGCCTCCCTAAGTTTCGGTAACCAGTCTGTATATTAGATTGCCGTCATGGCGCCACCTGTTGCGCGCAGTGATCGCTCTTCAAATTATCTAGCAAATATATTGCCAGACGGCCTTGACCAAGGCGCGTCTGTTAATTAAGATAAAGCTAACATAAACACATTAGAATGCAGAGTGAAAGATCGTAATATCGGTGGCTGTACAATAGGGGCCTTCACACTGTCGGGGTTCCGTCGCGGCCGCCAGGCGGCGATACTGATTTTCCACCGGATATAGGGGATTTTTTTCCAAAACCCAAACGCAATACACGACGCGGAACATAGAGATTTAAGCTGTGGTGAATATTCGTCGTTTTATGTTTGATATTGGTGTTATTTGGGAGAAATCGTTCTATAGACTATATAGACTACGTGGAAATCATCCATGCCCAGGTTTACTTGCGCCGAAGTATATAGCCTGTGTAATTGTAATTGCCAAACATCAAAATAATCAAGGTGACAAGCGGTAATGCTTGATTAGACTTTGCATTGGTATTGAAGTCAGCCATTGCAAACATCATGGCCACAACATGTTTGCAGCCAGCATCAAAGAAAGATGAGATAACAAATAACAAACTTTTTACCTCTCTTCCACCAAACGACGACACCACATAAAACAAAACACAAAGTTAACATTGTGCCAGCAAGTCTTCGTAGGTATTCATACATATTAATGAGATGTGTGAATTACCTGTATTCAACTTTCTTAAGTTAAATATTCTCATTATATAAGTTAAGAATTACCCTGTGCACTCACATCCAGCAGACTCTATGGTACCAGATGGGTACATTGTATGGTTGCTCGGACTGGGACTGTTCCCTCCTAACACATTCCCCCCTCACATAACACCTACAATGATTCAGGGATTTATATTCAACTGCATGTATGTGTCTGTTGCGGAACAGCTGAAATCCCCTTTCGCTTTCAAATGATGCCACCCTGCTAAGACTCCATTTGCATTTGGTCATCAACTGAATAAGCCTCAGTAAGCCTCAGTAAGCCTCAGTAAGCCTCAGTAAGCTCAGGTGCATTTGACATGTTGGCCTGCCATGCAGAAAGTTTGTTGGGATCTGGGAAATTGACTTGCTGACCCACTATGCTAATAGTTCTTCATTCATTGTAAATATTCTCTCCATCATCTTCCTCGACCAAGTCCACACTATTTACGGTACTGCAGGCATTTCTTACTAATTCTACGAGCTCAGTTTTCTTATAACTCGAAAGTTTTTAGCTGGGGTACTTTCCACTATGAAGGGGAGAGTGATGACATGGTGTAACAACAGTCATGCACGCTGACTTCCAAATGATATCGGGTGAATACTGTGTTCTTTCAAAATACTCTCCAGACGACTGGAGACGAATGCAGTTGGCAACTTTTGGATCATTAATTAATGAATTTTGCCTATGTATATATCGAGATCTATACTGCGCATATTCAGAAAGGTGATAACAAACAAAAAGTTTTTTCATTAAGCACATCGCCGGTATGTTTTGTGAAGGGATTAGTTTCCGTCTTGCAAACTAATCGTGTGTTGCGTATTTGAATGACGTCGAAAAATTGTAATTATCTTCCGCGTTAGAACTGTCACCATCACATGTTTATGGTTGAACGTGATCAGGTGTCAGCCGCCAGCGCCAGATATATCTGAAGAGAAGGCAAAACATTGAATAAATTAGCTTTGGGACAAAGCATAAAGAAAACATGTTCTTGGGACTTACTGGCAATTCTTGTTAGTGAGGAGCTTATTTAGGTAAGAGCAGACAACGCAGACGTATCCCTACAACCGCTGCGTTTATGCATTCTTCTATTCTTATATTGAACCGCATGGCATATAAATAAATGGCATATGATTCATTGAGTTATAATATTAAGTGGTTGTGCCAAACTTCACGATCAATATGTTTTATGTTATCTTTGCTTTGCCTAAATGTTTGGATTGCTTCTTTGCCAAATGAGATACGTAGATATTTGTAGCAACAATGATTTCTTAATATCTTCCCCCAAAAAGTCGTAAGATATTCCTCTGAATCTGTTAAATGCACTAATTGAAGTACAAGGTGATTCGTTATAAAATGGGATAGTAGGCTGGTTGATAAAGTACTGAAAAAACAGTCTCTTATATTTCCACATCAAAAACACAAAGTGGAAAATACCTTCAATGTAATCCTAGCAAGCCCAAGATGCCGTCTAGTAGTCTTTTGTTTTCAGACCGAGCTGCAGCAAAAGAACAGGAAATGACAGAAAGTTCATCGCCAAAGGTCATCGATGGTCGCAAACTAGATAGCCATTGAAACCTTTTTAATTTGACCATGCCTAAGCCTAACATTCTGTACCTTAAAAAGTCTTGTTTAGAGACATTTGAGTAAAACATAGTATGAACCCAAAACACTATCAACTTATGCAAGTAATACCGTCATATATCCGACCAATAAGACATTCTCCGTACATTTACTTCATTGACATCTAATCGAACTAAATGCATGTGATTTATGTCAGAGGAAATTGCTGTAATAATGCATACTACTACATTTACTTATGCTATTATTTGTCAAAACCACTGCGAGGGAGATCATTACGCGATACAACTCATCTCGTAACTGAGGCCATCTTTGATCGAATCCATCGGAAGTAGAATGGAGAGACCATCAAGCCATTCTGAAATTCATATGGATACACATGATTCAGCACAAGAATGTACACAACAGATATACTGTATACCATTACACGAGCAACGTCATTGACAAACGACTGACCCAAGGTTTCTAGTGGTTTAACCAACCTTCTTGAATAGTTTTCTTCAGTGGCAGTGAAGTCTCTCAACCGACATACGTCCTTAATGCTGGTAGTTTTTATGCAATTTAATTATAGATTGGAGAAAAAAACTTTATCGATCACGTCGGACTCTCAGACACAAAGGAGGCACCAGATAAAAACAGCATCAGCCCGCTAGCGACTCACGCAACCATGCGATTACTAACACATGATACGCATGCAGGTATCGCATGCCTGCCTTAATTCAGTACTCCACGTGTCCATGCTGTAAAGGTGATAGATGGACAAGTAGTCATTCATCCCTCGATGGTTTGATCAACATTTCATCTCAACTCTTCGCTTGACATACAATTTACGATGAATTCACGACTAAGGATGATAACATGTAAAAACTTTCACCAGGCATGGTTGGCTGTGATCACAGAATTGTAATGAAAGAAATGGGTAATCAGCAAGATGTTACGGCAGTTTATATACTTTTACTAATTTATAACGGTCCATTCCATGGTGTTCTGCTAAGTACTGCCCCAAATCTGACCTGTACAGTCACAGTCTGCATACTGTACACTTTATATTTTATATATGCCCAACACGAAGCCAAAATACGAGTTCCATGAAGCTACTATATGACCCCATGACCCTCTCTGCTTTTGCATATGCTGTTGTACACTATTTACCTGATTTGAATAAGGACATTTTATATCATCTGGAAAAACACCGCTCATTCAACACTCCTTATTTCATTTCTATATCATAATAAAGCATAAGCTATGTTATCAACTCGAATAAGGATAGGTACGCATGGTACAAAATATTGCAATGCAATTCTCTTTCTGCACACCCCAATGAAAGAACTTGATACCACACTGAATTGTTCATAGGTCAGAAGCAATGGCTGTAACATTTCCTCTAACCATTGTTTTCTGACGGTTCGGTTTTCCATATCCATTAGCTATATATCGCAATGCAATGTTACGTATTCCATCGCAGAGGTCATATTTTGCTATTCCAACAACGGCATAGTAGTAAACTTATTAGACATTTGAGAAAACGATAAATACGTAGGATGACGATGTTTAGGTCGTCAGTGTACGATATTAAAAGGCTATTACAAGCAATACATTTGTCTATGTATTTACGTTTGGAGAAATCAACTTTATTAGAAAGAAAGATGATACCGTTTCAGCAAATCCCAAGTTACAATCTACATTAACTCTGTGATCGACCGCTGTTGCGCTTCCTGCTTATATGATAACACAGTATTTCATGTTGTTCTAATATAAGGCAAAATGAGGGTTTTTTTTCAAATGGTCCTATATGCGTTTAAGTCAATTTTCGCCTTGTATGTTCTAGTAATTATATAATTGGCAGTTGTCTCTCTAGGCAATGCCAACGGCATGTCATTAACGACGCGTCGTATTCCTCGTGCTCAACAGACAGAAGCTTATCCAGCTGACGACATATATCACAGTTACCTTTTGCAATAGCAAATTGTATTCAGTTGATCCCGTGCATTGCATGAATGGATAAATTCCGTCCTCAGCGGGTACGTACCACATTTGTGGTAGACGACGTCCTCGGCCCTACGAAGGATAATGATATACAAAACCCTATTCAGCAGACGTGGTAATTCTGTCACCACGTCTAATGTGACTCCATTATGTTTGATGTGGGGTGTCAATGATCGACCAGAGTGATCGACTGTGGCAGTGATTTAGGCCATCAATGAGGTGTTACGAATTTGGTTATAATGGTATATCCTTTCAGTGATGATGTTTAGTTGGTATAGCTCTCATGTAGCCCCAACAGTCACAGTCTGTATACTACTCATTATTCCATTTAATCCCTGTGGTTGAAATATATATTTATACGTTGCTTTTAGCATTTTCCTTGTTTCAGATAATTGGTGCGGCTATATTCACAGCTGAACGTTAGGTGTAATCGTAAAAGGCGAATTATCTGTGTGATCGTTAGATTAGATTGAATGATGAATGAGGATGGTATTCACGGGTAGACGACATGCTGCTATATTGGCAGAATGACTCTCGTAGACAGTGCCAAACAGCTAGGGAGAAGCTGGCTTTCAGTAAACCCTTACGAGCACATGATATATCACTCACAATCTTCACTACTATGTGTCTGGAAGCCTGTTGTCTATGTCAGTAAGGAGCATTCCTCACACGACGTTTTGTCCTGTTTAACAAGCACAGCCACCTGGCTGGTGTTGTTAATGTTTTTACTGGCATCATCAATCATCGTACCCCATCGTAAATGTGCAAACTGAGCACGTTTAGCGCTCCTGGCTTGTCATGCTTGTAGCTTAGCAGACTGATGTTAAGAGACAGGAATATTGCCCATACATAAGAGATATCTGGTAACGCGTCTATATATTGGAGACACCTCACACACCACCCACGACAGCAGTCGGACATGATGGATACAATTTCAATTATCGAACTTATTTATTGTAAATACCCGTGATTGATATTTCGTTGGTGAATAAAATCGAGTTAAATGGTGCGGAAAGATTTATTTAAAAACATGCGTGGCCATTGTTTATTGCTACCTCTACTTAAGATGTCCTGTGTGTTGTTGCTCATTAAAGACCATTTATAAATAAAACTCATTTATACACGCACGTAGATTCATATATATATATGGACCGCAGTTCATGTAGTTTCATTCATATATGCACATACGCACAGAAACACACGACCCGTTCAACTGTGAGTTTGTCGCATACGACACAGTCTTATACTACATGTTTATCTTCATGAAGTCCTCTGATTGAAATATATACTTTTACTTTGCTCTAAAACGCAATCCAGCAATAAATATCAAATATACGATCTATATATGCAGGGCAATGCCGCCCGTTCAAATGAGGATATATCGTAAGTCATGGATGTAATTGTCTTGGGTGCGAATGGGCATTGCAGCGTTAGTAGAATATGAATGGTAAACTGGGAGTGGAAGGTGTGCTGTCATATTGCCGGTCCGACTAGTGACTAATAAGGCCGGTGACCGCCAATCGTGTACATGACGGGTATTGTAGGATATGAAACAACGCATACGTCCTGTAATCTAATGAGGATTGTTCTTCCTCATAATTTCCAATAAACGGAAGTTTGTGATTTCTGCAACTACGTATGTTAAATAATCTTGAAACTGAAATGCAAATATTCAAGGCATTTTAAGATATGAGTCACTATAAGAGAACAGAATAACCCGTGTAGCATCAAATAATAACCAAAATACAACTTCTGTTTCATATGCGGATGTAGAATTTGGTTATGATCATAGATTTTGGGCGAACCACAGATAAATGCACCACAGCTAGCCTTCTCGCTATCTACGCAGACAATATTTGGCAAATGAAAGACAAATTGGGTATGTTACAGGATATGCTGCCATAATGAGTGGGATAGACCAAAATATTATTACGAATAACATCCTGGTGTGGTGAGGGGTTTGTTTCAGGAATAAAAGGCTGAAGTTGGATGAATTTAGTTATGTGATAAGAGTTACTACTGTTTTTACTGAGTACAAAAATAACCAAAGTCATTGCTTAATGCACATTAACTATGACACACCGAAAGTTGCACTAGAATGGTATATGTGCGGTAGATGCGACGTCAGATAGGTTAAAGAGCTTGAAAACATAATGATAACTACAGAAAAACACAATCACTGACAGATCTTTTACAAGAGAATATTAGTTCAATCAACTTAGTGTAAAATTTATCAAATCAATGCACTTATTGTAACCGGCATAGCATAATTATGTTCATTTATCAATCCAGTCTTTGGGTGAAAGTCCCGGAACCGGAGGTAAATATCATCGTTTAATCTTTACGGGGTAAAGATTAAACGTGTACGAAATAAATAGACGGGCAATGGTGTATCAAGAAACAAATATCAGCGTTGTAATGTATCAACGCAAACAGTGAACCATCGATCGTTTGTAATTTATTGCAGAGAAGATAGAAAAGCCTCAGCAGTTGCACATGGGTTAATCGTTTCATCAGATGCCTTCTAAAAATAAACACACCACTCATAAGTCGTGGTAACATATCTGCTCATAAATTAAAGAGTGGTACACATTGAAGATGAACGGGGGTCCATATATCCCGATTTAACTGTAAGAAAGTTGCAATGAGTGAAATATTCGAGAAAAACAAATTATATCGTGCTTTATTGATTAACTATTCAGGTTCATATATCATCGCCAATATTGCTGTTTTCAGCATATAGATTACTGTTGTTAATGTTTTGTTTTCAAAGAGCAATTTCTGTAGCAATAAGCTACAATCAATTCACTTTCTACATAGTCTGTGTCATTTGTTAGACAAATAAAGCGAACCTTCCATTAGAAAACAATAAGATTGTTTGGATAATAGATACTACTCACGGAGTCTTATCTCTTGACTACGAAAATATAATGCAAATACGACGCTTTTGTCATCGACTTAGGTAGCAGATAGTTTCATATACGCGATGATACGACCGTATATAATGAACACACGGGGCCACAATAAGACATTATCTGGACCACGACAAACAATATACAATGTGATTTTGTAATTGCACTTCGGTTCCGGATGGTGACTGAAGTATTCATAGTTGTCCTTCAAGGTCTTAAGTCTCAGCAGATTACACGTAAACAAGACTTGTCTACGAATATAATGAAATAATTGTTTACGCGTCAACTAGTTTGCACGTAAACTTCTGAACAAGTAGCTTACACGTAAACTGACCTGCCAAGATATGACCTACATCGTAGTTGTTTAACCATATTAGCCAGTTATGAGGTCGCATACTTTGTTAATCAAAAGGTCGCATACAGTCAACGCGTGGCGCCAAATCAAAAGGGCCGACATTTACCACGCTGACTCTAATATGGACTTGCAGAGCCTCAGGGATATGAAGAAAATATTCCACGGGAGAACCCGCGATGACCACTGAGACCGAGCATAGATAGGCAGATATTGTTTTGTGTCAAATTGATGGGTTATTTTTTAAATAGCATCCTGTCTCTTAATCCACAAGAGCACTTTATCGTTATCTCAACCCAGACGAGAGCGGGGTCAAGGTCGCCCTCTGACCCAAATGGACAATAGTGACATTCCAAAATGTAAGCCTCAAATTGTGTTCAAGTAGATTCGCTAGAAATCAAATGTTTTGGTTGTCAGTGAACAACAAATATATATGATCTGATGTATATATGCAGGGGTCAAAATATTCTGGGGTTATTGGACCCCAGAAATGGCTATTGGCCCCTTACTAGACTGACTTAGAGGCTCAGTGTGGACCCAGGGTTTTTGAGCTCACATTCTTTCGGCGGCTTCCATGCAGAATATTTGCACCTGACTAGCGACTCGATTTGAAACTGACAGATATGCCAAACACGCCATAGAGCATGTATGCCAAGGAGGTGTGCCGCTACCACGGTACGTTTGAGTGGTGTTTCGACGCCTTAATCAGTTAATTATTTAAGTTTAGGATTCAGGCGTGCATTTGTGTTTGTGAATAGATAAAGATAAATTCTCCACTGACGAGCGCGGACCATTAGCAAATGTGATGGTTTGATAACACCCCGCCCGTCCATCATAGCCTATCACTCTTATTTTGCTAACCACTGTGTATGCACAAGGAACTACATTTACGTTGGTGTTAGGATTTTCTATCCATAAATATCGTACAAAAAGCTGCCTCTAACTTTGTACGGTTGCCCCAAGATCTTGACTCCTAGTGTCCCAACCCCTAGATCCAGAGAGCTTTCTTCTACCCTTGCTATGTATTTCTATATTTAATCATCCTATAGACAAATAATTTAATTCATTAATAAATGAAGACCCTGTCCAATATTGAGCCTTTGTAGAATCTAATGCCCATAAATTGCACACCCTGAGAGCATGTGTCTGCCTAATTGATGGTCCAAAAACAAAAAAACGTATGTTGCGTGAGCCAAAGTGCTTGTTACAACACGCGCATTGCGCGTCGATAATGATGAAACCTTACAAAGTACTAGATTAACAATATCAAAGTCGGCACAACCGATACATTACTGTGAGCGATGTCTTTGTATGACTCATCTCCGGAGTGACTTGAATAACGTGACTGTTTGGATGACTAGTTCTTGTGAGGGTATATAAAGGGATGATAAAACGAGGGAAAACAAGTTTGTAAAGAGTCTTATAGCAGCCATGGTATTAACAAATAATGTAATTACTGCAACATTTTGCATGACATGCATTTGGCGTACACCTATCAATGCAACAACAACTTTCTCTGTCAATCTTTATTGTCTATTGAGTGTTTTATGTGTGTTACTTTGTGGAAGATAATTCACTAAACATGCGCGTCAGCCTCCAATTACGATTTCTGTTTGTACAATATTAACAAAGAAACATCGATTTTAATCTACGACTTTGATGTATGCTCAGAATGTATCTGATAGCAAACCAGCACTGGATGTACTAAGTCTGTCTAGTGGTGAATCAATAGCAAAAAAATGTGTAGCTCTCGATTATACCTTTATGTGATGGTTTTGCTACCAATGAGTTATAATATATCGACCTTACACATTTCAGTAGCGTTGTATTTGATGGGCTCTCAAACAACACTTGGAGTAGTATGTCGTTCATAATATGATTTAGCTTGGTATTGCTATGCAAACCATTGCTAAATTAAGAATTGTCCTTGCTATTTCATCATTGATGTGTCAATAGAAATGTAATTAAACGTGATATTGCAAACCAAACCATGCCTTAATCTGTGGGGAAAGTTACCAAACATGACTTAATTTACTAAATAGGGAATTAGTCTGGCTATTCCATTATTGATGTGTGCATGCTAAAAGACGTAAATGAGTAAGAATGGTGCTTAAATACGTGGTTTCGTGTTCAACTTCGACATGATGGCTGAGAAAGCTACATTGGTAAAGAGCTAATTTGGCCCGCTAATTCGCTCTCATAGATATATTCCCCACCAAAAAAGGAAGTCCTATTATCCGTCTCGGCATTGGCGCGATGCCCCAACGGCAGCTAAAGGAAGTGATGTATAAGATCCATATTCTCCAATCAATAGAGTGGATATGGCATGGCAAATAGACTTCTTTGATAAAAGCGAGCCTTGAATTGTTCAAAATAATTCGTGCTCTCTGATGATGCAAAATGCCATGCGTAGCAATCACACATGAGCCAACTGAAAAATACCTGTGAGCTTTAGCCCCTAGTCAACGCATTATGTACAGAATAACCGCCACGTGGCTTTATGCGTATGAACCAATGTATCCTCTATGACGATTCGTTCGTAATTATAATGGTTTGATGTGCCATTGGACGACCGCTCTATATAAATTATGAAAAGCAAAAACAATTCGTTGAAATCTTGATCAACATCAACACGTTGAAATTTTTTATTTTGATGATAGCAGCAATTTAATGGATCAAACCGGTTTAACATGCATTAGGGAATATCCGGTGAATCCAGTGGCAATTAAGATCATCAGGCCACTGGCATCGCCGGTAGTCGTTGTACAGCGTCCACCGTTAACTAATTGAGTAGCTGTCCTTATGTTGAAACAAAACTAATATAGAAAGATATTCTCACTGGTCATGTGCATCGATTTTCTATGGCTAAGAAGTATCTAACCACAAATCGGTTTGTTTCTATGTCACTGTTTCAATATTATTTATTGACCTTGCCACTTCATCATCGCCAGGTGGAACCGATTTGTATTATGCCATAGTTAAAGATATTTTATGCTATTTTATTCATGAAAATGATCAAACCACGGTGAGTTACGGCGCCTATAAAGTATTTACCCTTTTACCACACGATCAGATCCGTCATTGCGATCAGTATATTTTATGTGCAGTTGACACATGGGTAAATTGGCTTTCGTGCTGTGCAATACCTCCTAGTCAAAAGGCCATTCATCGTCCCATATATATACATGTCAAACCACTAAATGTTATAGAGATTAATTAATTCTAATGACATAAATAAAACAGAGCAAAAGCAATCCCAGAGAAGCAATTTGCATAATTTGTCAGCAGCAACTACAACAATCTCAAGGCCGGTTAGTTAAATTGAGTCATGGAGTTTGTGGCCTGGAAAACGGTGGTACCATGTTATTCAACATATGGCTTATTCTCGTTTTGGTGGGAGCCATATATGGGAGATACATAACACCCCGACGAAAGTTAATAGGTATAGGAGGAATATTGCCTCCCTTAGCTGCGGTAACCAGTCTACATATTGGATTGCCGCCTTGACGCCAGTTGTTGCGCGCATTGGAAGCGCTTCAAATTGTCTAGCAAATATATTGCAAGACAACCTTGGCGAACGCTCGTATGATGATCAAGAGTTAGCTACCATGAATAATTCGGAATGCAGAGTAAAAGACCTTTATAAAAGTGGTCAGACAATTTGCCACCCCATGTTCTGCTTTTTCAATGAATCTTCTGCGGTAATCGTTCGGAAAGAATGGAACGTTATATATAAAGCAAATATATATCATTTGGCACATCTAGAATTCATCCATGTCCGGACAGAAGTAATCGAGCAAGTGGATTTTGTTGAGCATAACAAGCGTGATGCACAACTAGGATGTTTTTTTCATATTCGCGAAGTCCCTTGGGTAAAACCGCATTCATGTAAATTCGTATCAAAATGATGCAGTGGATAACATTGAAAATGACGTTCTGCATTTAACACTACAGTAATTCAATGCAACATTTAATGTTCGAGCAGCAATTATTGTGCCAGCATACGTTGGTTTGAGTATCGTGGATTGTTAATAGTGAGATTGTTGTGCTAATTACCAGATCTAGTGGCTTATGGATATTGGCAGGGAACAAATTCGGGGATCGCTTTGATTCAACCATGTTATTGTGGCTACCAATTTTGCTATGGTAGGTGAGCCAGACATAGTTTTTTACTATTTCATCTTACGATTAAAAGGCTTAGGGGGGGGGGGGGGTAGATAATAAATCGGAAAGATGATAACCTGACTACGGATGTTCCGTGTTCATGATAAGCGACGTCACATGTGTCTCCGGGGCATAGATTTCGCAGTCGAAAGCGACGTATGAACCCTGTATTTTATTTGAATTATATCTTGACAGATTGCTAAGAGTGACATATAGCATATGCGGTGCTATCATTAAATCCAGCAAGCCGGATAATAATCGATGTCATTCGATATCATTTACCATAGTTTAATATGCGTCCCGTTAATGGCAAAAATAATATGTAAGTTTCCATGAAAACAATTCGCATTTACATTGCATTACAGTACAAAATATGTATGACCCATTCATGACACTATTGAGTTTCCGGATTTGCCTCTAGTATTGTCTTTGTGTTTCTGGCAGCGATTACTTTATGACTAATCAAGTGGCTTTATGTGGCGAAAATATGCTATTCATAGAGGCAATGATATTGGTGATTATTATAATATTCGCCATTAATCACTGCTGTGAGGAGACAAAATCTTATTCAAATGACATTTTATTGCTGCAACGACAGTTAGCTTTTCGACCTAGATGGTAGCCTAATGCATATATTGACTGTAACAATCGCTGACCAGGACTATATTGTCTCATATCGCCTCATATGCTCTATAATGGAATGGGTGATTATATTGATAAATTGGGCCAGTGGTAATTGCGTTGCAAAGAAAGTGCATTTGCAATCTAATTAACTGGACCAGGGCATACAATTAACGATGTTACTAGGAAATTGCGGTTTTCTACGGATGGAAGTGGTATTTGCCTGAACTACTAAGACGACCCAAATTCATGCATGTTGGCGAGTTCTTCGCCGAATAATGTGGTAGTGGGCATGGAATTAGGAATACATATTTTCTGTCCCCCAAAACACAGGTAGGAAAAGAATTTACCAATGGTTATATTGAGATCTAGACTGCATACCTTCAGAAAGGCAGCAATGTGTTTTCTGGATACTGGACTGAGGTAATTTTTTTTGTTGTTAGCTTATAATATAGGATAGCCGTGCACGACGGTAGTATAAATATATACCGTCGTGCGCGAGGCGATGTACGTCGTGCGGTGAGCGTTTTATTTCGAGTGCACGTAGCTTCTCATCAATGTTGTGTACTAACGTATCTATATATGTCGAGAATTGAGATGAATATCCTTTGAACTACACTTTTTTGGTTGTCTACTATCTCGTGATTATTTAGCAATTGTCACATGAGCTCTAGAATAACAATTTTCATTCACAGCAACCCTTGTCTTGGAAATATGAAGGCACATTACACAGTTTCAGTTTCACTCGCCATGTGGCTGCGGGTTCTGGGGGGGTGGGGGCACTTAAGTGTATAGCGGTAGTATACATGTGCCGTGCAACGAGGTATGTTTTTTTGGCCTCTCGGCTTGTACGACGGGCTTTGTTGGGCCTCGTATATATACGACGGGGTATGCTTTTGCCATTTTCATCTTGTACGACGGGTACGGGTTTTCGAGGTCACGGGGCACACCCCTACTCAGGACAAGGCCAAGTGCCCCCTCCTGGATGCGGGTAACCATACGTGTTATCTTTTTATAATCGTCAATGCGATATCGTTGAATACATATCCCCCCTCTAAGGTAGGTATTGCTAAAAGATAATCATTGACAAAATGACATATATACTTAAATAATAAAATTCGGAAAGCAGAGGTTTGCTTGCGAAGAACCTTGTCTGCAAGTGCGCACACCAACGATCTTGTCATTCAAAATAAACATGAACTTTTCAATACTTGTCTGGCCAGATTAAATCGCCTTTGACCAAATTTTACACGTAAACTAACTCACCTTGTTCATAAATATTCATATATGTGAAGAAGTATACTTCACATGTACATTTGTGTAATTATCGTGTATAATTGGAACTCATGTATCGTTCACCGCGCGTACGGTCAAGACCTTCGCAAGACGTTCATAAGACGTCGTGCACGGCTTAATATAGTAGTACTTATTATTGTCCTACTTATACTTTGCAGCATATACATGTCGTTTCAGTTAAATACAACACGATGCGTAGTCGTGATTTTTAACTTGTAAGCACGGATTGCACGTAGAGGGTCTGAACCAACAAATAAAACACAGCGTGTGATTTGTTAAGGGATTCTTTACTGTCTTAGCAATTGTGTTGCATATTTCAATGGCGTTAATACAGTAATAAGCTGGCACTGACAACTTCTGCATGGCTTTGTCATTGGAACGAGTAACACACAGAAACCATAAAAATGTAACTTCCGCATTAGAACTGTCACCATCAGATGTCCATTGTTGAACTTGATCAGGTGCCAATGAGTTATGATATTATGTTGCTGTGCCAAACTTCACAATCAATATGTTCCCACAGCAATTATTTTACCACACGTAAATGTTTGGATCGCTACTTTGCAAAATCAGATACGTAAATATTTTAAGCATCAATGATTTCTTAATATCCTATAATATTCCTCTGCATCTGTTACTGAATGCGCTGATTAAATTACAAGGCGATCCTATATAAGCAAGGGTAGTTTTACGTATGGAGGCTTATTGGCTGAAAAATGGTCGTACATGTTTCCGGACCAAAGACACAAAGTGAAAAATATTTTCAATTTTGTCCTAGCAGGCCTAGAAAGCCGTCTTGCAGTCTTTTGACGGAGATGCAGCCTAAACACAAGGAACAATTTTTTAATAGAAAGGTCATCGCCAAAGGTCGTAGTTTGTTGTAAAAGATGATGAGCTTTCTGAGCTCGCCATTGAACCTTATAAATGTATCCTTTTGTTTGAGTAAGTCCCCCAAGAATCTTATGTCATTCCTATAAAGAGCCTGTTAGACATTTGAGCATTCATTTTATGAACCCAAGAAACTATCTACTCTTGCAGATTTACGCGTTTCAATTAGTTGAAAAAGATAAATGTAACCCCAATAAGTCAGAGTTATATCATTTTTAAAGCATTATTCACAACGATCGCATCCACAATAAGCTCGACTAAGTTGGGCGATCATTTTGGTATTAAGACTGATGTGGTTGGCGGTGCTTATTTTTTACGGTCGCTTATATCATGCTTTGATTACGTCAGACTCACATTGATATACATATATATTTTTTAACATCATTGTCTGTGAAGTAGAAAGCAAGAGCTCAGCGTTTCGGCATGTCCCGATCCTAGAGCCACCTGCGGTCATACACAATACCTATAAACAAACTATTTGTCGGAGACTAATGCAATCAGCCTCGAATAGCTGAGCACTTTCGTTCTCACGAAAAAGTAAATTACCTTCTGAAAAAGCTTTGGGAAAAGAATCTAGCATATTAAGGACACATCCGTGTCTCGAGACGTGCGTCTTTACATCGTCTGACTTATAAAAGTGAATGATTTATGAAACTATTTGGGTGAAGATAAACATTGTGTTGAAAAATACAACAAAATTGCTCCTTAACGGACACAATATTGTATCCGTGTCTGATATATTGGCTCTCAAGTTGCCCCCAAGCACAAACAATTGGGTGAAAGGGAGATCCAATGTGAACCATGTCATGACAGAGGATTGCCTTGCTTTATTCCACTAATACCAGTGAGATGGCGATACTATTCAACATTCTAATAACACATCGCTGATTGACATGCCTAGACAGTGACCTATATCAAATATCCACGATACCTACGTGTTGCTTCTCGGGTGCAATATGTGACAGGATCATCAAAAACAGAGGCACATTGTTCAACTTCCCAGAATAGCTCCTTCCTTTGTTAGGGATCTCTTGCAAAGTTAACTCCGATGTTGTCAGTTATTGCATGGCAAGATGATGCTTCATAAAAATGTATGCAACAACAACAAAAAACAGAATAACTTGTAAGCTTTATGGCTAAATAATGATCGGCGAGGAACTGAGATTTATGGAGGCACCGGCAATTCTCTTGATCAACGTTTAATTCACCATGAGCTGTTGAGTGGTCGATTTGGGTACGTGTTCCATGGGATGAATGATAATATCACAAAGTGAAGGTTCCATCTATCAGCCCCCGGCACTAGCACCAGGGGCATACTACTAAATATCATTCTAACCGCGTCCATTTGTATCTATACAACCTCGTCCCTCAATAAATCACTCAAAGCAAACCATCTCTCATTCTTAGCCTCTTGGAACTTTAATCTGTTCCATATAAAGTTCAATACTTACAGCTCTATAATAACATCATCGGTAATTTTGCTACATTTCCACAGTAATGCAATTTATGCGGGCTTCCAATCTGATGGCGGTGGAGAATTCATTTGCAATATCATTTGTGTATGGCAATCGCTTTATCAAGTCTGGTACATTAATACTGAATGAAGAGAGTTATTCGTCGTTCTTTACACACAAAGTATTCGATGTTTCTTTTTCACCTTAAGGCCTTTTAATTTAAAGTGCACCTTGTCCTCACTGCAACTTCGTGGAGCCTAAGGCTCATATCTTATATCTACATGAAAAAGCGTATCGAATGAAGAAAGCATTGAATAAAGAGGGCGCACCATTACTTATCACGCCGCAGTCCATCTTCTTGCTACTGAGTAAGGCTGAGATGGCACCACATCTTGTAAAACGTCGTCTATTGGGTTATTCTCTGTGTAGCTATCAAATTGACTAGGTCATGGTGCACACCGAAAATGTGTTGCATAAGAATAATGAGAATTAAAATGCGTGTGAAATTACATATGTGTGTCTGCTGTGTCAATGCAGCACGTTAATTCCCTGCGAGCATATATCATTTTATCTGTATTATACATGCTTCAGTCAGGAATAACCATATGGATTTATTAAGCCCCAGAAACAAGCGTCAAAGCTCATCAGTATGTTATATGTACGGTATGTTAGCAATGAAAAGACCAAAGGCATTGATATGTTAGCTGCTGGAATTGACCGATATGAAACGAATCGTAATTATTCGTAAACGCGCAGTTCTGAAAGACGACGAAAGAATGGCTCTACAAAGTATGCTGCATTTGAGCGGGGATTTAGATATCCTTGCTATGTGTTCTAGACGTAATATTCCGGTACCTCACAGAGAGCGCCATGGCATGATGTACAGCCAGTTAGATTCTCATACATGAAATTAGCGAATAACGTCACTTATAAGCAGGATTCGATTTATTCCTGAACATTCAGGGCTTGGAAACAAACTAAATGGCGCTCTACATTGAAAACTGGACCAGGCGTGTAATATGGAGAGTGGCTTTTAAAAGAGTCGAGGTTGATATCCGTCACACGAGCCAAATTGATTTTCTACTTACCTGTTGTGATGTGCAATTGCATTACCGATGCAATTAGGCCAACATGTGTTAAAATATTAACAGCAGAAAAGAATGGTACACGTGCCTGATCACTGAGCCTTACACTCACTGACCTTTGCAAGCGTATTCTGTCGCTGTAGGGCAACTTCATGGGCATCACTTATTCAAATGTCAACGCCATTAAAAAGCATTAGTCAACACAACTATCCGTATACCAAAATGTGTGTTTATTGCAAATGCTTAATTGATACAGACCACTAGCGTTGTAATACCCCATGGCACCCCAATAATGAGGTGTTATTTCCCAATCATCAGTCAATCAAAAACTTGAACACGTCCAGACGCTAGCTTTATGATTAGTTGTGTCATTGAAATTGACGAACATCATATTATTATGTCCAAAAGATAATTCTTTTCCTGCTAAAAAAATTCCAGGTGATATCCATATTATGTGAGTGTTTAAAGTGAAGATAATCGTCAAGATGGGATATGATACAAATACCAACTCTATCATAGCCCGGCTACTTAATCAGTTTTGCCTATAGATGTTTAACAGCTAAGGTGACGAAAGCATATGTACTATGAATGATTTATGAGTTGGTAGGCTCGCTGAAGCTTAATAAACTGAATGGGTGATTAGCACTTCAATAGGTTAAATGTTTGATGGCAAAAAAATGCACTCGTGGGGCCAGGTCAACGAATTTTGTCATACTATTTTACAACAGCTCACCCTCGGGGTAGCGGTGCCTTGATATGCCATGCACCCCTCGCTCGGTGCAGCCAACCTTCATCACAATATATTTGTCAATGTTTCTCACCAGAACTAAAAATAATCCTATGTACGGTCCTATTCTTTTATTCAATGATTTCGGTGAATATAGAATAATGACAGGGGCAAAGCAGCAAGCAGGTAAGCGGAACAAATGGATGGAGCAAGGTTGGAAGGACGTGGAATCGATAGGCTGTATACCCGACGTTTGATTTAAACCGGTTGGTAACAAGATATTTTGATTTTGGACACTCCAAAAGCACCCTAGCAATAGTGTCATCTACTTGCCCCTTTAAGCTGGGCCTACCTCTCTGTGTATTGGATTTAAAACTAGACAGCAGCTGTTGTTCACACCGGATTGTCTCTTTTAACGCTGACGCCTCATGGTTCTCATGTTTCAATTCCAACTTCTGCGCTAATAACAATTTCTGGAAGCATAGCATCCGGTAAACGCCTGATGAAAACATGGACGTGTGCTGTCATGGATGTGAATTGAATACACAAAGACTCTTTAGAAGACTATTCGTGTGGTGTACATGTACGAGGAATAATGAATCCAGGGAGCAATTAAGGTGTTCATGGTCTTCGGCTTTCAGCCTTCCAAGAACAGACTGCAAATTGAGTGGCAAGTTGCAAAGCAATGGGGAAATTACCGCGCAAACTGTCTACGAAATCACTAGGTCTGTCCGTTTATTCATATCCTGCTGTATGTGTGAATTTCATATCCGATAGATGAAATGAATATGTTACTCTGTGCTGAAACTCATCCATCAACTTGTATTCCCATCCCCCTGCAAAAAGGTACGAAAGCTTTGTGAGGTATCGACGCGTAGACAAGTCCCATGGAACGTTTGTAATTTGTTGCAAAAATTATAGAAGTGCTCGAGAGGGAATTAAAAACAGTTTTTACATTGGTACAAATATGCTTTATCAGAATAGATGATTCCAGTGAGCATTCTGAAAATTCACTCAACACTGAGGTGTGGTTACATAACTGCTCACAAACTATAGAATGATATACAGTGACGATGAACGGGGTTTTTATATAAACCCCAATATACCTGTAAGATAGATTAATTGATGGAATTTCATATCCGATAGATGAAATAGATTTGTACTGAAACTCCTCCATCAATACGGACTCCCATCCACCTGCTTAAATGTACGAAAGCCTTGTTAGGTATCGGCGCGTAGACGAATCCCATCGAACGTTTTTAATTTGTTGCAAAGCTCGACAAGGAATCAATAACAATTTTTACATGGGTAAAAAGATATCTTATCAGAAAAATAGATTCCTATAAGTGTTTTAAATATGAACTCAACACTGAGGTGTCCCGCTCTAGATTGATATACACGACAATGAACGGGGTTTAATATATACCCCATCCTGTAAGAAAGAATAATTGATTGAAATTTTTGTACGATTGAAATTAAGCAGGTTCTATATTATCACCAATAATGGTGTTTTCGGCATTTAAATCACTATTGTGAGTGTTTGGCTTTCAAATGGGCCTAGAATTAAAAAAGCGCGTAACGGAATGTTGGATGATCAAGTCATTCGTTACACAATGATCATTAAAGCGAAATCATTTATAAAAAGCATGACGCCATGCCGATAGCTGCTGTGGCTTTACAAAGGCTTCATCTGTGATCGAGCTAGTCGTGTCAACACTTGACGTCATTAAATACTGGATTGCAGGTATACGGTAAACGATAGACGGCATGTATGTGATATTCTCGCTCATATTCGGCAGCACTTACTTTCATTGACAATCAGGAGGAGTATACAATTAATTAATACGCACGGGGTAAAAAAACACTTGGCTATGACAATATATTGCAACAACGTTGGTTTTTTCATCGACTTAGATTGCAGTCGGGTTCATATCTAGGATCATGCGATGGCGCACCGCTGCTATATTGCCTAATAAATATAACTGCGCGTTTGTTACGGTTGATGAGTATGACCGTATATATAAAAACATGGAGCCATTAAGAAACTGCTTGGTTAATGAAAGCTCATGATCTGGTCAACGCCACACTATTTGTAATGTGACTGCGTAATCACATTTGGATTCATACAGTGCCTAGGATGACTGCCTTAGGTGTAGCTGACCCTTAGGGTCATAATTCATATCATTTTTACATCCAAATTGACTATTTTACGCGTAAAATTGAATGTATTGAAATGCATTTGATCTTGTTTACGCATCAACTATTCGCTTAAATGTCATATACTAATTTGCCCGTAAACTACTAGTTTACTCGAAAACTAGTAGTTTACAAGTAAATTAGTAAATTGACGAGTAAACTGACCAGCCAAATAGTGACCTACATCATTGTAGTTTCACTGTAAAACAGTTTTTAACTTATTAGGTCGCACACATATTGTCTTAGCTAATGTGTGGGGGGGGGGGGTGAAAATCGAGGAGACGACATATGGATTTGCAGAGATTAACATAATATATTCAAATGACACATTCCTGTCGCAGGTGTCATTGTATGGCTCATATCTCGAGTGACTTAAAGAAAAAAAGACTGTTGAGATGACTTGTTCTCGTGAGGCTACACAAGAAAGGCATTAAAAACGAGAGACAACTAGTCTGTAAAGAGACGTAACGAACTTAACTTATTATGAATGCCATTGTGCATAGAAATAATGTAATAATTGCAACATTGTGCATGAAAATTCATTGGGCGTGTCACTGCCAATGCAACAACCACTTTCCCTGTGAAGCTTTATTGTCTATTGAGTGTTGTGCTCTGTGTTTGTTGCATTGGTAAGTAATTCACGGCCATATGCAGCTTGATGATAGCGTGGTTACTCCCCAGCTAACCTTTATCATTTTCTGCTCACTTTTTTTTCATCTACTGTCTGTCATTTGAAACCCGCTAATACAACGGGCAAACATATACAGGCAACTGGTAGAAATGACTTAAAGATCAGTAAAATTAATGAAAGAATATCGAAAGCTAAATTGGTAGATAAGCTTTGTGAATAAAGATATCTGCATTTCCCTATCAATGATGGAACGACAGATATGTCTACAGGGAATCGTCGCCAAAAGTTCATAACAGAGCAAAGATCGAGCCAATACATCAGTTTGTTTTGTTTCCCATGCCATATCATACGAGTGGTGCATTTGGTGTATTTAAGTCTATAGCTCGCTGAGACATAAACCTCATCGCTATCATCGCTATAGAGCCTGTTTGTCCAGCAACGCTTGGATAATCAATCATTTTACGCACAATTCAGAGTTTGGTCTCCAACTCAGAAACTCTTGCTTCAATGCATAGCAAAGATTATTTTGCTGCGAAGTAAAAACAGCCTATCAATGAAGTCGGTCGTTTTGCTCCGCGCTTTTTACAACTAATGTTAGGTACAAC
>CM067358.1:7053620-7193620 GCA_034190875.2 Urechis unicinctus | reverse complement strand
GCTCATAAATCAAAAAGTAATATATATTGAAGATGAACGTGCGTTCATATATCCTGATATACCTGTAAGGCAGATAAAATGAGCGAGATATTACCAAAGTAATTATATCGTGCTTCGTTGATTTACTGTACAGGTTCATATATCCTCGCCAATATTGCAGTTTTCCGTATTTAAATTACTGTTCTGAGTGTTATGCTTTCACAAAGCAATTTGTGTGCCAATGAGCAGATTGCGGTCTGTTTTATGCGCTGTTGGATTATCAATTCACCTTCTAGATTAGTTTGTGTCATTCCTTAGACAATGATCAATTGAAGCGAAATCATTTCTCCATAGCATGCCGACAGGCTCATGGCTCCTGTGGTTTTACATTTGTGATCAAGCTAGTCATGTCACCACTTGATGTCATTCATTGGGGTTTAATTCCAATCCAATACATAATGAATTGCAGCGCAGAACAAGCTATGCATTGAATGCTCTCGTGTTTATTCTGCTGCACTTATTTCATTAGCAGGCAGGTGGAGTGTATGGTGAATAAATACTACTCGAGGCGTAATAACCTCTTGACTATGAATATATAGTGCAAATACGACACTTTTGTCATCGGCCTAGGTAGCAGATTGGATCTTATGTGGGATTATGTGATGGCAATCCCCTATTATATTGCCTCATAAATGTAACTGCAGAAGATGAGTTATACCGTAGATATGCATACATAGGACCACAAGGAGACTTTGCTGGAACAGAAATATCATTGTCTGGGCCAAGGCAAACAATATACAAAATGTTTTTGAAAATACACTTAGGTTAATAAAGTGCCGTCGGGTGACTGTCATATTCATAGTTGTCAATCAGGGTCATACGCAGTTCCCACGTAAACTGACGCGTTAAATGTAATGGATAGATATGTCTGTGATATAGTTTACGTGTCAATTATTCGCTTACGCGGCAAATTCTAGTTTACACGTCAACTGCAGTTTGTGCGTAAACTAATGAACCAGTAGCTAACTCTCCGACTGGTCAGTTGACTCATAAACTGACCGGCCCCGAAGGACCTACATCGTTGTAGCTTTACTATATTACAGTTAAGTTCTTAGTCGGTTAGGAGGTCGCATACTTCTTGGCTGAGCTAATCATAAGGTCTCATATATGAGTCAACGCGGTGCGCCAAATCGAACGGATGAAGCTAACCAAGCAGTCTCGAATATGAGCTAGCAGAGCCTCAGAAATTTTAAGAACATATTTAATCGGATATGCACGCCATGATCGCGAATAAAAATACCATCCGTTTTTTAATTATATTATCATTGTTAACAGTTTTATATCATATAGTCAAATTTATTTTCTAATCGCATCCAAAACTTTGATTGTCAATCCTCGCGAGCACCTTTTTGTTATCTCACCCCAGACATGAGCGGGGTCAGAGAGGCAGCCTCGGCGTAATTGCGCCTAATCCTCCTCACACCAAGCCAGGTGGCGTGATTGCGCCCAATCCTCTTCACTCCAAGTAGAGATCAAGGGAAGATCGTCAAATAGACGCTTTAACTAGCAGTCGACGCTTTGACTTGTTAAAGCATAACCTTGTAGTTGGAGCGTCAAACTAGCATTTGATGCATAAACGCACATATGACGCATAACAAAGATGGTAGGTATTTCTATCCATTCCGTTTTATATGCAAACTAGTCAGTATACACATCAACTACTGAGACCATGATGGCCAACCACACACATATGAGGTAGCTGTACAAGTTTTACTCATACCACAATCTTTCACTAGTTACAATTAACGTAAATTGGTTTTCTGTTATCTTCATTTGAGGTCAAATGCATATGCTGCGTTATGGTGACATTAGCCAAAATAAGCCTAAAACTTCGTTCAAGTTGGTTTGTTGACCTCAATAGTAATAATGTATGAAATATAAACACCCCATTATGACAAATAGATTTGAAAGAATGGTATATATAATGAGTTTTTATGGTCAAATTGAAACACTGTTTTGCTTTAGTCAACCAAATAAACAACGTGAACAGTTAAGGTAGTCAGTTATCCACATATGTATATAATCGGATGGATTTATTCCTAAATAATCTCGCCTAGGGGCCCTGAGTGGCCCCAGGGTTTTGAGCTCACTTGCTTACGGGGGCTGTTATGTAGATTCTATCGACCCAATGGCGACTCGATTTGAAATCAAACACACCATAGAGCTTTACTATTAAGGACCTGTGCCGCTCTCACGTTACGCTTGTGTGGTATCTCGACGACTAAAACAGTTAATCAATTCTGCCTAGTTCAGGTGTGCATCTGTGTTTGTGCATAAATAAAGGAAAATTCTGCATGGACGAGCGTGGACCATTGGTAAAATTGATTGTTTAACAACACCCCTTGTCTATTTCAGAAAACATCCCCCTTATTTTTCTAACTACTTTTTCTGCATAGAGGGATATTTTGCAAGATTTCCTTGATTGTAGGATTTTCGATCATTAAATAGAGTTAAAGAATTTGCCGCTTACTTAGTTCGGTGGCCTCTACATCTTAAAACCTGGAATGCCTGCCGGATTTTTACAACCTCTGATTTTTCTATATTAATTATCCTATAGACAAATTACTAAACGGAGACCCTGTCAAATATTGAGCCTTTCGTGAGCCTAATGCTCACATGTTCCACACTCTGAGAGCATTAAGCTGCCAAAATGGTGGAGCAAAACCAAATTGCGTATTTTACGCGAGTATAAGTGCTTGTTACAATGCGTCTACTGCGAAATTGGGGTATTTATTTGCATCGTAATTATTTGCTCGAAGTCGGCACAAATGACAATTCTGTGTCAGATGTCTTTGCATAGTTCATACCTAGAGTGACTAAAACAGAGAGCGACTGTTCAGATGACTAGTTCTTGTGAGTGTTTATTAGAATGGGATATTAAATCGAGGGTGTAAAAAGACGTCGCATAGCAGCCATGGTGCAAACAAATAATGTCATTACCGCCACACAGTGCACGTAAATTCATTGGGCGTGTCAGCATCAATGCAGCAACAACTCTCCCACTTTTACTTGATAGCTACGAAGCTATATTGATAAAGGGACCATTTTGGCCGCTATTTCGTTCTCATTGACAAGTTCAAACAAAGCTTTGTACTGTCTAATAAGTCTCCTGACTGAGTTATTTTCTGATTGTTTCTTTCGTTAGAGATGGACAAAGGAGACCACTTATGCCTTGTCACGAACGTGACTATGTGTTCAGTTTCAAATACATAAATATATTCCCCACAAAAATAACGAGGTCTGTGCATTGGAGCCGTAGGAGGTGATGTATGAGATCCCTATTCACCAATCAATATAGTGAATAAGCCCATGGCAAATACTCTTCTTTGATAAAAAAACGAGACTTGAATGGTTCAAATCATCTGCGCTGACTGATGATACAGTATTCCCTGCGTAGCAATCACACATGAGCCAATGGAGTAAACCCACCGAGCTTTATCCCTGGTCAACGCATTATGCACAGAATAACCGCCACATGGCTTTATGCGTATGAGCCAATGTATCCTCTATGACGATTCGTTCGTAATTATAATGGCTTGATGAGCCATTAGACGACCGCTCTATATAAATTACGAAACGCAAAAGCAATTCGATGAAATCTTGATCAACATCAACACGTTGAAATTTCTTTGATGATAGCAGCTAATTCATGGATCCAACCGGTTTAACATGCATTAGAGAGTATACCGTGAATCCAGTGGCATACTTAGCTTTTCAAGACAGGTGCCGTATTTGATCAATCAAGATCATCAGGCCACTGGCATCGCCGTTAGTCGTTGTACAACAGCCACCATCAATTTATTGAGTAGCTGTTTTCATGTTGAAACAAAACTAATATAGAAATATATTCCCACTGATCATGTACATAGATATTCTATGGCTAAGAACTATCTAACCACACAACGGAATTGGTTTGTTTCTATGTCATCGTTTCAATATTATTTATTGAGCTTGCCACTTGATCATCGCAAGGTGGAAACGATTTGCATTATAGCGCAGTTAATGATATTTTATTAGTGTGTGTGTGTGTGTGTGTGTGTGTGTGTGTGTGTGTGTGTGTGTGTGTGTGTGTGTGTGTGTGTGTGTGTGTGTCTGTGTGTTGTGTCTGTGTTCATGCATATATATACATGTCAAGCGACTGAATGATATAGAGTTACCAATTGTCAATAAGATGTGCGAATCACAGTACCATTGCTTTAGGCACTTGAAGAAAGAATAATTAATTCTATTGACATAAATAAAACAGAATAATAGTAGATACCAATCCCAGAGTAAGAATTTACATAATTAATCAGCAGCAACTACAACCATCTCCAGACCGGTTGGTTCAATCGAGTCGTGGAATAAGTGGCCTGGAAAACGGTGGTACCATGTTATTCAACATATCGTTTTGGTTTAATTACACCGTCATTTAGTGAAAGCCATTTCTGGGAATAATTTTATTATTATTGCGTGATCGGAAATACATAACACCCCGACAAAGGTTAACAGGTACAGGAGGAATATTGCCTCCCTAAGTCATGGCGTCAGCTGTTGCACAAAGTAGAAGCTCTTCAAATTCTCTAGCAAATATATTGCCAGACGACCTTGGAAAACGCTCATATGATGATAAAGACAAAGCTTACATAAATTAATCGGAATGCAGAGCAAAAGACCGTTACAAACGCGGCTGGACAATGCACCATCCCCATGGTTTTCTTTTCAATGAATCTTCTGCGGTAAACGTTCGGAAAGTATGTAGCATTATATATGTAGCAAAATGATATCATTTTGCACATCTTGAATTACATCCATGTCGGACAGAAGTAATCGAGCAAGTGGATTTTGTTGAGCATAACAAGCGTGATGCACAACTAGGATGTTTTTTCATATTCCCAAGGCCCCTTATGTAAATGACGTTCTGCATTTAACACTACAGTAATTCAATGCAAATAAAAGATTTAATGTTCGAGCAGCAATAATTGGGCCAGCATACGTTGGTTTGAGTATCGTGGATTGTTAATAGTGAGATTGTTGTGCTAATTACCAGATCTAGTGGCTTATGGATATTGGCAGGGAACAAATTCGGGAATCGCTTTGATTCAACCATGTTATTGTGGCTACCAATTTTGCTATGGTAGGTGAGGCCCGACATATTTATTTACTATTTCATCTTACGATTAAAAGGCGGGGGGAGGGAGTGGTTTAAATCTGAAGGATGATAACCTGACTGCGCATGTTTTGTGATCATGATAAGCGACGTCACACATTTGAAAGCATATCGAATCATGTTGTTTAACGGTGGCATGGTGGCCATTTGTCTCCGAGGCATAGATATCGCAGTTTCCGCTGAGCAATTGGTTTGAGTTAATTGGTCTAGTAGGAGTTGCCTAAGCACCGAAATCCCGCTAACCCATCACGGACTCCATAAAATCTAGAAGTTGAAAGTGACGTATGAGCCTTGTATTTTATTGAAATTATGTCCTGACAGATTGCTAAGGGTCACATATAGCATATGCGGAGTTATCCATAAATCTAGCAAGCCGGATAATATACGTCCCGTTAATGGCAAAAATAATATGTAAGTTTCCCTGAAAACATATCGCATTTACATTGCATTACAGTACAAAATATGTATGACCCCTTTATGACACTAATGAGTGTCCGGATTTGCCTCTAGCATTGTCTTTGTGTTTCTGGCAGCGCTTACTTTATGACTAAACAAGTGGCCTTATGTGGCGAAAATATGCTATTCATATAGGCAATGATATTGGTGATTATTATAATATTCGCCATTACTCACTGCTGTGAGCAGACAAAATCTTATACAAATGACATTTCATTGCTGCAAGACAGTTAGCTTTTCGACCTAGATGGCAGCCTAATGCATATATTGACTGTAACAATCGCGGACCAGGACAATGTTGTCTCATATCGCATCATATTCTCGATAATGGAATGGGTGATTATATAGATAAATTGGGCCAGTGGTAATTGCTTTGCAAAGAAAGTGCATTTGCAATCTCATTAACTGGACCAGGGCATGCAATAAACAATGTTACTAGGAAATTGCGGCTTGCTACTGATGGAAGTAGTATTTGCCTAAACCACTAAGACGACCCAAATTTGTCGAAGTATGTGACAGTGGGCTTAGAATTATGATTACACATTTGCTGTCCCCCAAAACACAGACAGGAAAAGAATTTACCAATGATTATATTCAGATCTACACTGCACACATTTAAAAAGGCGGCAAGGCGATTTCTGAATACTCAACTTAGGTAATGATTTGTGTTGTTAGAGTACAATATTGGAGTACTTATTAGTGCCGTACTTATGCTTGGCAGCATATAAATTGCGTTTCAATGAAACATAACATGTAGAGAGTTTGAACCAGCACAATGGGATTTTTTTATCAGCATCGCGTGTGTTTTGTTAAGGAATTCTATACCGTCTAAGTAATTGACAGTGTGTAGCATATTTCAATGGCGTAAATACCGTAATAAGCTGGCACCATCAACTTCTGCATGGCTTTGTCACTGGAACGAGTAACACACAGAAAGCATGAAAATGTAACTTCCGCATTATAACTGTCACCATCATATGTCCATGGCTGAACGTGATCAGGTGCCATTCGTCTGCACCAGATGTCTCTGAAGATTAGGCAAAATATCAAATAAATTAGCATTGGGACAAAGGATAAAGAAAACATGCGCTTTGGACTTACTGGCTATGCTGAACTGAAACTGCAACTATATAGATAGGTGACGACCATACTGCGACTTTGTACCTTCATTAATGGCTAGTGTTCTATTCTCATATTGCAACTCATGGCATATAAATAAATTACATATGATGTCAAAGAGTTATGATATTAAGCTTTGCCAAATTTCACAAACAATGTGTTTCCAAAGAAATTATTTTGCCAGACATAAATGTTTGGATTGCTACTTTGCAAAATCAGATACGTAAATATTTTTAGCAACTATGATTTCTTAATATCCTACGATATTCCTCTGCATGTGTTAAATGCGCTGATTTAAGTACTAGGCGAACCTATATAAGCAAGGATAGTTTTACATATGGTGGCTTATAGGCTGGAAAAAATAAAATGGTCGCTTATGTTTCCGGACCAAAGACACACAAAGTGGAAAATATTTTCAAGCCGTCTTGCAGCCCTTTGACGGAGATTCGCCTAAAAGCAAATCTAGCGTTGTTGAACTTTCTTGGCTCGCCATTGAACCTTTTTAAAAAACGCTTGTTGATAAACATTTGAGTATACATGCTTTGAATCCAAGAATCTATCTACTCTTTCAGATTTACACGTTTCGATTAGCTGCGGTAAGCCAGGGTTTTCATAATCATGTCATTTAGATGCGAACAAATGTGTCAGTTTAAAGTCGTTGTATTGACCAATTACCCAAGTAGGCCGCCGACACAGCGTGTGTTTAAGATATAATGTATAATGGTATACTTTAGGTGAAGAATCATTTATGTTAAAAAATAACAATGGACGGAGGAGACACACATAGCTGGTCATAGTCGCATTCCTCAAATGTCTTTAGGTAAAATTTCAAGTTCATCGCCAGTTCTGCCAAAGTGACCCTACTGATCTCAATGCAAGGTTGTGAGGAGTCAGAATCTTCATATCACCTGGCGAGGCCGGCATTGTACTTATTAAGCCTACTTATATTGAAAGTTTACAAGTGGTAAGATGCTCAAAAGAAACTATATTTACACGCCAAACCGCCTATCTTTATAAAACATCTCAAATGATTGAAGTAAGCATGGGCTGATGTTATGTATAAATACGAGCACAATCCAAAACCAATTTGTTGCATTTGAAACGAATGAAGGTGACAATCATGATTGGTAATGCTTCTTGAGTGGCAGGTTCTGTTTTTGTCATGCCTTCTGGAGAGGCATTGTAGAGTCTACAACCCAATGAGATGACACATGATTATTTTGTTCATCTTATGATTACATGAAATATTAACCAGATGTGTCGCGCATATCTTTGGCATCAAATGGACAACTAAACTATTCCATAGATATCCACCTGTCTGACAGCGTGTATGGTGACCTATATTCACTTTACAAATTGGCCAGATGATGTAATAGGAATTGTATTTATCATTAGAAGCATCTTGTTTTACATGTTAGCAGATAACCACTAATAAAAAACATTGAGTTATGGTGACAACCAATTAGGAGCAATACTATTATTGACATCTCATGACTTGTCTACGTTATGCCACTTTGCGAGCATGTATGCGACACATGTTTTTGAAATATATCGAATTAAAAAATATCAATGAATAATTTGCAGCATTAATGAAGTGAATGTTACATGATGCGAACAGCATTTAAACTTGCCTGTGTATACAAGCTTTTTTATCTGTGTGACTTTTATTACTGATAGGTGTAAAAATACTGTTGCTCTATGCTCTGTGTTGCTCATCTTTCATATCAGATGCAATATACGCGTTAACGCCCTATAGAATATCTCTGCAAACTCATCGGCATTTGTGTCTTAAATCCGTTTCCTATACACAATGGTTCAGATATTTTAAGCAAGATAGATAAAAACTCATGTGGAATTTTTTGGCACGCAGTCAGACTCATGTGTTTGCGAAACTGCATATGAGGTCGTGTTATTTGCCCCCAAAGTTATTTATCATGTTGTGGGTTTTAAATGTCAGGTTCTGGAAGAGCAAAGACTAATCAAAGTAAGTTATTTAGGTAATGATCACGACTTTATCAAACATAATAATGTGACAGGTGTACAGTTACTTGAGTCATATTTATGTTCCAGTTAATTCACTAACAAATCTGGCAACATTTCATTGAATTGAGGGATGATATATCTAATATATGCATCTCACTTCCAGCTGACAAGTAGTACACCCCATCTCATTCCAAAACAGCTAAAAGAAATCATGCAATGCAAGACGAACCTGTAAGAAAACATCCACATACAGAGCAATAGTCTCTACAGAACGAAAGCAATCTGTAGAATAATAGTGAAAGACAATAGCCGAAAAGGGCAATAGCCATCGTCTGAACAACAACCATCTGCAGAATAATAGCCATCTACAAAAAAACCATCAGGTATAAAACAAAAGCCTTCAACCAAATAATAGCCCTCTGCAAAACTATTGCCATCTACAGACCAATGACTACCTACAATACCCACCTACTGAACAATAGCCATAAGCCGAAGCATAGCCATTTCAGAAGCATCAGCACTTATGTGTGTCCCTTAGTTACTCACATTGATATACACATATATTTTTTAACATCATTGTCTGTGAAGTAGAAAGCAACCGCTTGGTGTTTCTGCATCTCCCAATCCTAGAGCCACGTGCGGTCCTACACAATACCTAATCAACAAGCAATTTGTCGGAGTCAAATGCAATCAGCTTTGGATAGCCGCGCATTTTCATTTTCACGGATAATTAAATTACCTTCTGAAAATGCATTTGGGGAAAATATCTAGCTTATTAAGGACACAGTCGATTGGTCGTTGGTGGGATAATTTTTGCCACACCAAATGTAAGAAAAACGAGCATAAGCTAACACGTTTGGCTTGTCTGTATGCCGGGGCTAACAGATATATGAGGACTATTACCTCCACAGTCACCGGTCTACATGTTGGATTACTGTCTTGTCGGTAGCTGTTGTGGACAATGGGTGCCGTTTGAATAGTCTAGCCTGTTTTCTGTCTGTGTTTGTCTCTGACCATTACAAGATGATTACTAAACCTGAATGATGTATAACCGTCTTTCTCGATGTGCGTCTCTTTATCATCTGTATTTAACAGTAACATTCGATATCAATATGGCAGGAGTAGATAACGATTCACAGAGAAAGGGTCACCATCCAACTGGCACCGACAAGGTGTACACTCATTTGCACGACTCCAACAACCTGAATGACACAGTCACAAATATAGACACGTCACCAACATAGACGCAATCACCAACATAGACACAGTCACCAACATAAACACATTCACCAATATATACACAGTCACCAATAGACACATTCAACAACAGAGACACAGTCACCAACATAGACACAGTCACCAACATAGACGCAGTCACCAATATAGACGCAATCACCAACATAGACACACAATATATCACCAATATAGACACAGTCACCAATATAGACACAGGGACACAGTCACACCAACATAATCACCAACATAGCACACAGTCACAAACATAGACACAGTCACACAACACCAACATAGACACAGTCACAAACATAGACATAGACACAGTCACCAATATAGACACAGTCACCAACATAGACGCAGTCACCAACATAGACGCAGTCACCAACATAGACACAGTCACACCAATATAGACACAGTCACCAACATAGACACAGTCACCAATCAGTCACCAACATAGACACAGTCACCAACATAGACACAGTCACCAACATAGACACAGTCACCAACATAGACACACAGTCACCAACATAGACACAGTCACCAATATAGACACAGTCACCAATATAGACACAGTCACCAAACATAGACACAGTCACCAACCATAGACACAGTCACCAACATAGACACAGTCACCAACATACCAACATAGACACAGTCACCAATATAGACACAGTCACCAACATAGACACACATAGACACAGTCACCAAGCATAGACACAGTCACCAACACACAGTAGACACAGTCACCAATATAGACACAGTCACCACAGTCACCAATATAGACACAGTCACCAACATAGACACAGTCACCAATATAGACACAGTCACCAACATAGACACAGTCACCAACATAGACACACAGTCACCAACATAGACACAGTCACCAACATAGACACAGTCACCAACATAGACACAGTCACCAATATAGACATTCACCAACATAGACACAGTCACCAACATAGACACAGTCACCACATAGACACAGTCACCAACAAAGACACAATCACCAACATAGACACAGTCACAACATAGACACAGTCACCAACATAGAGACACCACATAGACACAGTCACCAACATAGACACAGTCACCAACATAGACACAGTCACCAACATAGACACAGTCACCAACATAGACACAGTCACCAATATAGACACAGTCACCAACATAGACACAGTCACCAACATAGACACAGTCACCAATATAGACACAGTCACCAACATACACAGTCACCAACATAGACACAGTCACCAACATAGACACAGTCACCAACATAGACACAGTCACCAACATAGACACAGTCACCAACATAGACACAGTCACCAACATAGACACAGTCACCAATAGACACAGTCACCAACATAGACACAGTCACCAACATAGACACAGTCACCAACATAGACACAGTCACCAACATAGACACAGTCACCAACATACACACAGTCACCAATATAGACACAGTCACCAACATAGACACAGTCACCAACATAGACACAGTCACCAACATAGACACAGTCACCAACATAGACACAGTCACCAACATAGACACAGTCACCAATATAGACACAGTCACCAACATAGACACAGTCACCAACATAGACACAGTCACCAACATAGACACAGTCACCAATATAGACACAGTCACACAGTCACCAACATAGACACAGTCACCAATATAGACACAGTCACCAACATAGACACAGTCACCAACATAGACACAGTCACCAACATAGACACAGTCACCAACATAGACACAGTCACCAACATAGACACAGTCACCAACATAGACACAGTCACCAAATATAAACACAGTCACCAACATAGACACAGTCACCAACATAGACACAGTCACCAACATAGACACAGTCACCAACATAGACACAGTCACCAACATAGTCACCAACATAGACACAGTCACCAAGTCACCAACCAACATAGACACAGTCACCAACATAGACACAGTCACCAACATAGACACAATCACCAATATAAACACAGTCACCAACATAGACACAGTCACCAACATACACAGTCACCAATATAGACAGTCACCAACATAGACACAGTAGAGACACAGTCACCAACATAGACACAGTCACCAACATAGACACACCAACATAGACACCAATATAGACACAGTCACAACAGACACAGTCACCAACATAGACACACACAGACACAGTCACCAACATAGACACAGTCACCAACATAGACACACAGTCACCAACATAGACACAGTCACCAACATAGACACAGTCACCAACATAGACAGTCACCAACATAGACACAGTCACCAACATAGACACACACAATATAGTCACATAACACAGTATAGACACAGTCACCAACATAGACACAGCCACCAACATAGACACAGTCACCAACATAGACACGGTCACCAATATAGACACAGTCACCAACATAGACACAGTCACCAACATAGACACAGTCACCAACATAGACACGGTCACCAACATAGACACAGTCACCAACATAGACAAAACCAAAATAGACACAGTCACCAACATAGACACAGTCACCAACATAGACACAGTCACCAACATAGACGAAGTCACCAACATAGACACAGTCACCAACATAGACACAGTCACCAACATAGACACAGACACCAACATAACCACAGTCACCAACATAGACACAGTCACCAACATAGACACAGTCACCAACATAGACACAGTCACCAACATAGACACAGTCACCAACATAGACACAGTCACCAACATAGACACAGTCAGATCTTGTCTCCAGATCTATGCGACCACTGATTTTACATTACAATGAAAATACATAACAGAATTTATCCTGAGTAGTATTAAATGATAACCGAAATGTCCATATGATTGACGAGTCACAACCAGATGTCGAGTGTCCTTGTTATATTTTATCAGACCAAGCTCGATCCATTCAACTGAATAAAGTTACTCGCCTATTAGGGTTATCTACAGATAGCATTAATTGGGCTTGACAAAGGTAATAATAGGTTACATTGATAGTTTTTGTTGCTTATAGATACTGGTCGGATTCGATAAAAATGACATTTGAGATAGAATAGACAGATTTGTGAACTTTGGAAAGAGATTCGCGGTAACAGCGATAGTTCTGTAGACTATTAGAACTTTTGTTATCATAAAGGTAAGGTTTGGTGATGAAATTAGAAATAAACTTACTAGAAGATTCAAAATATGTATTATTCACCATCTCCGTCTCAAGACCCTCAAACAAATTGTGACCGTGCTCATGACCCGAGATACCATTGGCTGGAATACTTGTACTGCATCCCCCCAAAAAAGTATGATTCCCGTGGAAGTAGCCTGTAGCGAAGTAGAAAAGAGTTAAACAAACATGGAAGGTCCCCTTCCCCTTTGTGTTTTCCGTCTACTTGTTGGAACTTCTAGCAATTGTTGAAGCGGGTCATAAATAGCCATAATAAGTGAGTTAATAAGCAATAGCCTTTTCATTGTATTAAACAAATGAATTTTTCTGAGATGCGAACGTAAATATTTGACATTGTTCACTATGGCCTTCTTGGCACCTTATGCTCATATCTTTCCCATCCAAGGAGCATTCAGGTATAATATTTTGTATGAGTGTGAAAATTTTAGAATCACAATGTTTTGAATACTTTGCATGGTTAATGATGCCAATATTACAAGGTATAGGAGCATATATCTCAAAATCCGCATTAATTACGTATTGTTGCGTTGTCACTCTGTGTATATCACGACTGACTGAACAAAAGAACAAATTTCAATAACTAGTTCTAGTGAGAGTACATGTGCAAGGTATAATGAAGGGAGGCAATTAACAGCCTATAACAGCCTATATAAAGATAATTTTGGGTGGCGTGCGGCATACAAAATTTTCATTACTACTCAATATATATATATATATATAAATATTATTCAATAATTATGGTCAATATAAAAGGACAGGAGCAGAGCAGCAAGCAGGTTAACGAAGCATTTGAATTGAACCAGATTATCCCACGTTTAATTTACACCTGTAGCTAACAAGATAATTTGATTCAGGGCTCTGACAAAAGCGCCCTAGCAATAGTGTCATCTACCTAATTAAAATATGCCAAAGAAATCACCACGGTCAGCTGACTCATTGCAATCAATCCTGTCACATAAGCTCAGCACACTTCCGTGCTGTGGTTGAGATGAGAC
This sequence comes from Urechis unicinctus, assembly GCA_034190875.2. Lineage (NCBI taxonomy): Eukaryota > Metazoa > Annelida > Polychaeta > Xenopneusta > Urechidae > Urechis > Urechis unicinctus. The sequence continues at coordinate 7,179,448 of CM067358.1, read as the reverse complement.
TTCTAAAAGGCTTCTTTTGATTATTGGTCGGACATTGGACAGACACAGACTACTGCAGCAGAAACTGATTGATAAAGTAAGGATGCTACTGGGCCATTGTTTAACACATGTATATTGTGAGGGACGGGACGATACGATAGATTGAACCACTAAGACCATACATATATGCTGACAATGACAATGAAACAGAAGACGCTTCATATACCAATGCTTCAGCCACCTATACGGTACAGCTATTAAAAACCTGATGATCAATCAATCCCAGAAATGTATACCAAATCATCATGGTTGTTGCCTTAAAAGGCAAAGGTAGCACGCCATTCAACAAATGACATTTAATTCACATGTCACTTTAACCCAATTATCACCATAGCATCTTATTGAACTAGCCTCAACATTGACATTGGATTATTTTCAAGAAGCTCTGTGAACCTTTTCAATGAATCAGCATCAAATTTATCATCTTGTTTTCTACATTATGAAGAACATGAGGAGTTTCTATTTTGTGGGCTGTAAATCATCGACCATGTGATTTTTGGTTGGATCGTTTACATGAGGAAGGACATAAATGTGCCTTCATCGTGTGGCGCGCATTTCAACGACATTTATGTCAGATCGAGGCCGAATCAAGCTCGTAAAAAAGCCAGTGCATCATCTTATAATACTCCGAATATTGCGTTACAACGACACATATATACATATATCTAGGCAATGACACAAGACATTAGTGAATAGATTCATGAGCAATTTTGCCCCCATAAGCTTCGCCTACCTATCTGTATATTGGATTTAAAACTAGACAGCAGCTGTCCCGTTTCTCCAGCGATTATATTGCCGACGACCTCGATGTTTGTAAATAATATATAATGCCAATGAGATAATCGCAAAGGGATTTTTGTTAATCCCATGAACCTCCCATAAAAATCGTCCAGACGAGGCTGGACGTCAATTATGCAGCTGAAGGATATCATCATTTTGCGCGCATGGAACGACATCTATGTTGGATCAGCTCAGCATCAAACAAGGTGGTAAACGAGACCTCAGAGAGAGTAACGCAGCATTATGTCTTTGTTCCGACTGTTGTGACAAATAAATAAATTGTTAGCTATTTTAAGCTGGATATCCAATTTGTAACTTATTTCTCATTGGCTGTATCCCTGAAACTCGATTTTACTCACCTGAAAAACAGTGCTGGAAATAAATATTATGCCATAAAGCGTCCTTACTGATCAGAATGCAATGGAATCACTTGTTGTCACTAGATGAGAGGCTTCATGAAATCATCAACCCCGTTATGATGACTTTACCCATCATAAGATTGCATGAAATATTATCCCCATATGTCGTGCATAGCATTGGAATGGAACAGAAAGTTTGCATATTCCATAGATATTCATCCGCGTGCGTCTTTCTCTATCTTTAGCTTAATGTTTGAAAGATGACGAAAGAAAGGACGCTAATTTCTGTTCATTTTAATCTATTGGGATTTAGTTTTGAAGCTATACTGTAATTGCATTCTGACGACTTGTATACGTTGACACTAAGCTGCAGGGAAAAAAAATACACGGGGCGGCGGGCGAATTCGCCCTGGAAATGCCTAAAAGAGCCCCCGAAATCGTCCAAAAAAGCACTTACGAGGGCGACATAAAAACTGGAAATCGCCCCCGTAATTAACTGCCGAGTAAGTAGTGGCGATGGCCAGTGCAGTTATCACTCCGCTAGCGCTCTGCCCTGCCGCGCACGCACACGCACGGCGGCCGGAGGCGCAAGCGCACGCACACTGTCTTGCGCCCGTCTGTCGCAATGAACTCTGATAGAATTCAGTGGTCCGTCGATCGGGTACGGTGTGCATGCATGTGAGATTGTGAGCGCGCGCGGTTGCACGCGTTCGTTATGCATGCGGAGTATCGTATATTACCGTAAACATCATACAGTATTGAATTGATATATAATTGTAGCACAGCCTGATTTGGCACTTGAAAATTATACATTTTAAAATGGGTTAATGGGTAATCGGGTATAAATAAAAACAGTGGAAAGCCAGTAAGGTACTCAATTAAACTCAATTTAATACAATAAATACATTATTATAAATAAGTGGAAAGGTAGCCCCCGAAATTGTAAAAAGTAGCCCCCAAAAGAGTAGCCCCCGAAATGGAAAAAGTAGCCCCCGAAAGTTCAAAAAATAGCCCCCGAAATTTGTCCAAAAATTGAATATGGAGCCCCCAAAAATTATTATTTTAATTTTTTCACTGCTAAGCTGGCATGTTTACGGCGCACCTTCGTCAATTATATAATTGAATACTTTACATGGTTAATGACATTGATGCCTCGCGGTTCTCATGTTTTAATTCTAACTTCTGCGCTAATTACTATTTCTGTGTATGTCTCAGGAAGCGTAGCATTCGGTAAACGTCTAATGAAAACATGGGAGTGCGCTGTCATGGATGTGACTTGAATGCACCAATACTCTTAAGAAGACTATTCGTGTGGGGTACCAGGAATAACGAATCAAGAGGCTAATTAAGCTATACATGGTCTCTGCTTTTCAGCCTTCCAAGAACAGACTGCAAATTGAGTGGCAAGTTGCAAAGCAATGGGGAAATTACCGCAACATTGTCGACGAAATCACTAGGTCTGTCAGTTTATTCATATCCTGTTATATGGATGAATTTTATATCTGATAGGTGAGATAGATATGTTACTCTGTGCTGAAACTCATCCATCAACTTGTATTCCCATCCACCTGCAAAATGTACGAAAGCTTTGTTAGGTATCGGCGCGTAGACGAGTCCCATCGAACGTTTGTAATTTGTTGCAAAGTTCGAGAGGGAATCAAAAACAGTTTTTACATTTGTGCAAATATGTTTTATCAGAATAGATGATTCCACTGAAGTGTGGTTACATAACTGCTCACAAACTATAGAATGATATACATTGACGATGAACGGGGTTTTTATATAAACCCCAATATACCTGTAAGATAGATTAATTGAGTGATATATCTTTTTAAAGGTAACATCGTGCCGAATTTATGAATTACACAGGTTCATATATCAGCACCAATAATTGTGTTTTCGACATTTCAATCACTATTGTGAGTGTTTGGCTCTCAAATTGGCTTAGCAATATTTCTGCAAATCAAACAGTAAAATTAAGGAAAGAATATCGAAAGCTAAATTGGTAGATAAGCTTTGTGAATAAATATATCTGCATGTCTCTATCAATGACGAAACGTACGATCTGTCTACAGAGAATCGTCGCCAAAAGATCATAACAGAGCAAAGATCGTGCTAATACATCAGTTTGTTTTGTTTCCCATGCCATATCATACGAATGGCGCATTTTGTGTATTTAAGTCGATAGCTCGCTGAGACACAAACTTCATTGCTGTGATCGCTATTGAGCCTGTTTGTCCAGCAACGCTTGATAATCAATCATTTTATGCACAATTCAGAGTTTAGTTTCCAACTCGGAAACTCTTGTTTTAATGCACGGCAAAGATTATTTTGCTGTGAAGTAATAACACCATATATGAGTACTGGAGTACTCAAATAGCGATTCGTTAGAAATGTACTAAAGAACCAACTCTACTGCGTATGTCTTGTCATGGTTGTGACTTTTTGTTCACACAACAGAAAACAGCTAAAACGATTGCAATAACGGCTAAAAAGGAAATTAGGTTGAGCAAAAAGTTGGTCAAATGTTAATTGAACTCTTAAAGTGCAAAAACTTAGATACTGAAACAAAACGTTCCACTAAATCAGGCAAGAAGTGCAATTAGCAACTGCAAAGGCGAACGTAATACTCGGGATGATAAAGTGTAGCTATAACAGGCGGCCTCGGGGTGGGGTTTTCCCCATAGCATAACATAGGCCATTTTGTGAGGCTTCATTTTGAACTCAGAAGCTCCTATCTTAATGTCTTAAGACATATTCCGAATAGGTGGTAATAATATAACATCATCTATACGAACCAAGCGTATATGTATCTGTCCTGCCTTCATCAAACGGTCTTGGGTTGCCATATCTGTACATTGAAATATGCTAATGATTGTCGCCCTGTCGGTTGCATAGCGTTCTCCAATATTCCGTAGATATCTTACACCTATCACATAATGGCAAATATCATCCAGAATGTCTCGTCCGATGTGATATGACATTCTTTATTGCATGTCTCCCAAACATTCTGCTTGCCCTGAAACAAACGACAGGGTTGTTATGTATCAAAGCAAAACAGTGGACCATCGACAGAAGATCGAAAAGCCCCAGAGGGATTCAAAAACACTTACACATCACTCATAAGGCGTGGTAACGTATCTTCGCAAAAATCAAAGAGTAATAAATATTGAATATGTTACTGTTGTGAGTGCTTGGCTTTCAAAAACCAATGTCTTTACCAATGAGCAGATTGCGGTCTGTTTTATGTGCTGTTGGATTATCAATTCACCTATTAGATTAGTCTGTGTCATTCGTAAGACAATGATCAATTGAAGCGAAATCATTTCTCCAAAGCATGCCTACAGGCCAATGGCTGCTGTGGTTTTTCCATTTGTGATCAAGCGAGTCGTGTCACCACTTGATGTAATTCATTGGGGTTTGATTCCAATCCTGCTGATGGCGCCAATAAATAATGGGTTGTAGCGCAGAACAAGTGCAAATACGACGCTTTTTTCATCGGCCAAGGTAGCAGATTGGATCTTATGTGGGTTTATGTGATGGCAATTGCCTCTGTGATATAGCTGCAGAAGATGAGTAATACCGTTGATATGATTACAGGAGGCCACAAGGAGACTTTGCTGGAACAGAAATCTCATTATCTGGACCAAGGCAAGTAATATACGGTAGGATTTTGTAATTACACCTTGGTTATAAAGTGCCGTCGGGTGACTGTCATATTCCATTCAGGGTCATACGCAGTTTCTTCGTAAACTGACGCCTTAAATTGAATGTGTAGATATGTCTATTATATAGTTTACGCGGCAAATTCTAGTTTACTCGACAACTGCAGTTTGTGCGTAAACTAATGAACGAGTAGCTAACTCTCCAACTTGTCAGTTGACACGTAAACTGATCTGCCCAGAATGACCTACATCGTTGTAGCTTTACCATGTTACAGTTCAGCTCTTAGTCAGTTAGAAGGTCGCATACATCTTGTCTTAGCTAATCAGAAGGCCGCATGCATGAGTCAATGCGGAGCGCCAAATCGAGCAGCTAATTCATGGATCAAACCGGTTTAACATGCATTAGGGAATATCCCGTGAATCCAATGGCATATATTGTTTTTCAAGACAGGTGCCGTATTTGATCAATTAAGATCATCAGGCCACTGGCATCGCCGTTAGTCGTTGTACAGCGTCCACCGTCAACTTATTGAGTAGCTGTTTTCATGTCGAAACAAAACTATTATAGAAATATATTCTCACTGATCATGTGCATGGATATTGTATGGCTAAGTACTATCTAACCACACAGCGGAATTGGTTTGTTTCTATGTCATTGATTCAATATTATTTATTGACCTTGCCATTTTAACATTAACAGATGGAAACGATTTGTCAGAGTTAATTATATTTCATTACGGTGAGCGAATCACAGTACTTTAATCATTGCTGCTTAATTGCTTGACCCTTGACATCCATGAGCCACAGCAATCTTTCTACTGGACCATTGTTTAAGGCACTTGAAGAAAAAATAATTAATTCTAATGACATAGATAAAACAGAAAAATAGCAGATATCAATCCCAGAGACACAATTTACATAATTTATCAGAGGCAGCTACAACCATCTCCAGATAGGTTGGTTTAATCGAGTCATGGAGTCAGTGGCCTGAAAAACGGTGGTACCATGTTATTCAACATGTCGTTTTGTTTTGATTATACCGTTATTGTCCCTGGCCCATTTGGTGTAGCCATTTCTTGGAATAATTATTATATTATTGCTTGGTCGGAAAAACATAACACTCCAACAAAGGTTAACAGGTACAGGAGGAATTTGCCTTAAAAAGCTGCGGTAACTGTATATTTGATTGCCGCCTTATCGCCAGTTGTTGCGCACAGTAGTAGCTCTTCAAATTCTCTAGCAAATATATTGCCAGACGACTTTGGCGAACGCTTGTATGATGGTAGAGACAAAGCTAACATGAATTAATCGGAACGCAGAGTAAAAGACAGCAACAAAAGCGGCTGGACAATGTACCACCCCAAGTTCTGCTTTTTCAAAGAATCGTCCGCGGTTAATATTCGGAAAGGATGTAACGTTATATATAAAGCAAAAACATATAATTTTGCACATCTTGAACATCTACATCCATGTCCGGACAGAAGTAATCCAGCAAGTGGATTTTGTTGAAAATAAAAAGTGTGATGCACAACTAGGATGTCTTTTCATATTGCAAAGCCCCTTGTGTAAATGACGTTCTGCATTTATAACTAGAATAATTCAATACAAAAATGATTTAATGTTCCAGCAGCAATAATTGGGCATAGATACGTTCGTTTGAGTATTGTGAATTGTTAATAGCGAGATTGTTGTGTTAATTACCAGATCTAGTGGCTTATGAATATTGGCAGGGAACAAATTCGCTTTGATTCATACATGTTATTGTGGCTGCATATTTTGCTATGGTATGTGAAGCCAAAGATGGTTATTTACTATTTCACTGTCTGATCAAAAGGCTGGGGGTAATATATAACATATTTGAAAGGGTATTCACCCAATCATGTGGTTTAGCGATGGCTTGGTGGCCATATCTCTCCGAGGCATAGATTCGCAGTTTCAGCTGAGTCAAATGGTTTGAGCCAATTGGTCCAGTAGGAGCTAACTAAGCATTGAAATTCCGCTAACCCATCACGAATATAGTTGTTGAAAGTGACGTATGAGCCCTGTATTTTATTAAAATTAAGTCCTGACGGTTTGCTAAGCATGACACATAGCATATGCTGTGCTATCCTTAAATCTAGCAAGCCATATGATAATCGATGTCATTCGATATCATTTACCATAGTTTAATCCGCGTCCCGTTAATGGAAAAAGTAATATAAAAGCTTCCATGACAACAATTCGCATTTACACTACATTATAGTACCAAATACATATGACCCCTTTATGACACTATTGACTGTCCGGGTTTATCTCTAGCATTGTCTTTGTGTTTCTGGCAGCGCTTAATTTATGACTAATCAAGTGGCTTTTGTGGAGAAAATATGCTATTCATAGAGACAATGACATTGGTGATTATTATAATATTCGCCATTAATCACTAGTGTGAGCAGTCAAATCTTATACAAATGACATTTTATTGCTGCAACAGTTCGCTTTTCGACCTAGATGGCAGCCTAATGCATATATTGATTTTAACAAACACGGACCCGGACCATATTGTCTCATATCGTCTTAAATAAGCAATAATGGAATGGGTGATTATATAGATAAATTGGGCAAATGCACTTGCGTTGCAACGAAAGTGCATTTGCAAATCTCATTTACTGAACCAGGGCATACAATAAACGATGTTACTTGGAAATTGAGGTTTTCTACTAATTGAAGTTGCATTTGCGTCAACTACTAATACGACCCAAATTTGCCGAAGTATGTGGCAGTGGGCTTGGAATTTTGCTGTCCCCCAAAACACAGACAGGAAAAGAAATTACCAATGATTATATTGAGATCTAGACTGCACACCTTTACAAATGCGGCAAGGCGTTTTCTGAATACCCGACTTAGGTAATGATTTGTGTTGTAAGAGTACAATATAGAAGTACTTATTATTGCCGTACTTATGCTTGGCGTTTCAGTGAAACATAACACGTGAAGAGTTTGAACCAGCAAAATGGGTTTTTTCGATCAGTATCGCGTGTGTTTTGTTAAGGAATTCTATACCGTCTACGTAATTGACAGTGTGTTGCATATTTCAATGGTGTTAATACCGTAATAAGCTGGCTCTATCAACTTCTGCATGGCTTTGTCACTGGAACGAGTAACACACAGAAAGCATGAAAATGTCTATGGTTTAAAGCGATCAGGTGCCATTCGTCTGCACCAGATGTCTCTGAAGATTAGGAAAAATAAAACTTGGAACTTACTGGCTATGCTGAACTGTAACTCCAACTATATAGATAGGTGACGACAATATTGTGACTTTTCACGTTCATTAATGACTATTGTGTATCTTGGTGTTACAGGGTGGTGACCATTATTGTTAGTAAGGAGCTGATTTAGATAAGAGCAGAAAACACAGACATATACCTTTAACCGCTAAGTGGTGGTGAAGAATCATTTGTGTTAAAAAATTAACAATGAACGTGGAGACACATATAGTTGCTCATAGTCGCAAAAAAATCCTCTAATTAGATCTTTGAGTAAACAATTTCAAATGCTTTTCATCGATGGATGCGTTAGGAACGTCAATAACGCTCTCTGTGCAATAGTTCAGCCAAAGTGACCCTACTGATCTCAATGCGAGGTTGTGAGGAGTCAGAATCTTCATATCACCTGGCGATGGTGGCATTGTACTTATGTAGTCTACTCATGTTGCAGTCTTACAAAAAGTGGTAAGATGCTACAAAGAAGCTATATTCACACGCCAAATCGATCATCTCTTTAAAACATCTCAAATAATTTAAATCAATCATCCTCTTGAAGTAAGCATAGGCTGATGTTATGTATAAATACGAGCACAATGTAGAGCCAATTTGTTGCATTTGAAACGAATGAAGGTGACAATCATGATTGGTAAATTTTTGAATGCATTTTCGGGTATCCAATTTGTAATTTTGTTCCCCTATGGCTGAATTCGTAAAAGACGATTCTATTCCCTTGACAAGCAGTGCTGCTTGAGTGACATTTGTTTTGGTCATGCCTTCTGATGAGAAATCGTAGAGTCTACAACCCAATGAGATGACACATAATTATTTTGTTCATTGTATAATGACATGAAATATTATCCACAAGTATCGCGCATATCATTGGCATCAAATGGACTATTCCATCGATATCCACCTGCCTGACAGAGCGTGTGTGTTGACCTATATTCTTCGCTTCGCTTATTGGCCAGATGATGTAATAGGAATTGTATTGTTCATTAGAAGCATCTTGTTGTATATGTAAGCGAGTAACCACTTATACAAAATATCATCTAGTACTCGATGACTTTTGTCAACAAATAAAGGAGCAATACTATAATTGACATCTCCTGACTTGTTCACGTTGTGTCACATTGCGAGCATGTATGCGACAGATGTTTTTTGAAATATATCGAATTGAAAAATGTCAATGAATAAGTTGCAGCATTAATGAAGTGAATGTTACATGATACTTGGGTTGCAGTTTCACATTTTGCAAAAATAACAGTGTCTTCATATGCATCGGAAAGCACAGCATCCGGTAAACTTCTGATGGCAACGAGCGCACGTGCTGTCTCATCGAAAGTGTGACTTGAATAGAAAACGAGCTTTCGGACGACTCTTTTTCTTGTGAGATACACGTACAAAGGATAATGAAGCCAGCGAGTAATTAAGCTGTAAGAAGACTTACTTATATTAAACAATACATTACTAGTTACGTGACATGCCACAAGCCAATTAGGAAATGTAATTACTGAAAGACATTGAATGAACAGCATTTAAACTTGCCTGTGTATACAAGATTTGTTGCTCTGTGTTGCTCATCTATCATCTCATATGCTAAATACGCCCTACAGAATATCTCTGCAAACTCAGCATCTGTGTCTCAATTCTTTTTCTCTACAAAATCGTTCAGATATTTAACCTGTATCCGATGTATTAAGCAAGCTGAGATGAAAAACATTTGTGGAATTTGTTGGCGCGTACGGTCAGACTTATGTGTTTGCTCAGCTGCATATTAAATCGTGTTACTTGCCCCCAACGTGATTTTTTAGGTGATGATTACAGCATAATCAAACATAATAATGTGACATCTAAGTACCTATCTCATCACAATAAGAGTTGTACAGATGCTCGAGTCAACTTTTCTATTCCAGTCAATTCACTAGCAAATCTGGTAACGTTTCATTTCATTGAATCGATCGATGAGAGGAATAACTTGTAAGTCATTTATTTACCATATATCTCATATGTGCATCTCATTGCCAACTTCTTAGTTTTACATACCCCATCTCATTCCAACAGTTGAAAAGAATCATGCTAGACAAGCGCAACCCGTAAGAAAACATCCATTTATATAGCAATAGCCATCTTCAGAAGAGCATTCTGTAGAACAATAGAGTAAGACGGGGGAACAGCCATCTACCGAACAATAGCCGAACAGGGCAATAGCCATCATCAGAACAAAAACCATCTGAAGAATAAAAGCCATCTAAACAAAACTGCGAGGTATAGAACAATAGCCTTCAACTAAATAATATGCCTCTGCAAAACTATTGCCATCTACAGAACAATAATCGCCCAACAGACCAATTACTACCTACAATACCCATCTACTGAACAATAGCTATAAGCCGATGAATAGCCATCTGCAGAAGCATCATCATCTACCAGACAATAGCCACCTGCATAGCAATATACAGAAAGATATATAAATATACATATATATGATATGTGCATTTATCTATATTTGTATATATGCATGTATATAAATATATATATATGCATATGTATATATGTATATATATATAAACATATATATATATATATATATATGCATATATATATATATATATATATATATATATATATATAGTTATGTATATGTATCTATATATATGTGTGTGTCCGTGTGTGTGTGCGTATGTGTGTGTATATATATATATATATATATATATATATATATATATATATATATATATATATATATATATATATATATTACATTTATATATTTATATATATGCGTGTGTATGTATGTGTGTACGCATCAACATAAGCTTGCCGTTGACTCATATTGTAGTCAAAAGATGCTCAAAAGAAGCTGTATTTACACGCTAAACCGACCATTCTTTAAAACATCTTTTGAATTAAGCATTATTTATATATATATATATATATATATACACATATATATATATATATATATATATATATATATATATATATATATATGTATATATATATATATATATATATATATATATATATATATTTATATGTATATATATAAGCTTGCCGTTGACAACGACTTCTTGATATTTTGCAGAGTGTATCGTTTGCTATTTTATTCTATTAGTATAAGACAGTTACATCAGGCCAAGCAATGCTATCACAATGTCATTGTTGGCACACAGAGTAGCTTATGTGTAGCGTACAGTACACAAATGACATTCACAACGATCGCATCCGCAATAAGCTCGACTAAATTGGGCAATCATTGCGGCATTAAGACAGATTTGGTTGGCGGTAGGTTTTTGCTTATTTTCTACGGTCGTTTACATGATGGTTTGATTAAGTCAGCCTATTTGCCTCAGCAGCCACATACTGCTCACTACTTATGTGTTTCCCTGAGTGACTCACATTGATATACATATATATTTTTTTTAACATTATTGTCTGTGAAGTAGAAAGCAAGCGCTCAGTGTTTATGCATGCCCCAATCCTAGAGCCACCTGCGGTCATACACAATACCTAATCAACAAACAGTCAAAGACAAATGCAATCGTCCTCGAATAACCGAGCATTTTTGGTCTCACGGAAAAGTAAATTACCTTCTGAATAAGCTTTGGGGGAAGAATCTAACTTATAAATAGTCCGGGGCAGAGATGGTTGACCCTGCATTGTTGTATTAAGTTTTTTTGCTGTTGATTTTGGTAGCCAAGGGTCTCTATTTTCAGAAACTGCTTGATGACATGTTGTCACCTTTGAGCAATTTGAGAAATTCAAGATGGCGTCCGAGATGGCCGCCATTACATATAAATGACCATAACTCCCTACCTGTTCATCATAGGAAGGTGATTTTTGTCTCTATACCTAGGTTTTAGGGGTCAAGCTATCCATTAGAACTAAGTATTGTGTTAATATCATATTGTAATAGACGGGCACTAATAATTCACTATTGTCTTTTCAGGTGCTGCCCGTATGACGATCACTAATAGTAAAACATGAATGAAGAACAGTGCTTTTTCGTGTCCAAATTTGGATGTGAGAATAAGACCGAACCGTTGAAAGACACTGGTCCTGTCAGGATTTAAAACTTTATCAAGCATAGCAAAATCTACGGGGACAGGTATCATGAACTTCTTGAAGAAAAAGTTAGTGAAAATCCTGAAGGCACAGTTAAATGTCACAGAAACTGTGCTACAAGCCTCCAGGTTGAAAGGCACAAAAGGAAGAATCCAGAAAGTTACTCGTCTTACATTCCACCTAAGACCAGGAGACGGTCATCACTACCAGGGTTTATCTTCAAAGTACATTGTTTGTTTTGTGGTGAAACTTGTGTGGTTGAAAAAGATCCGAAAAACCCAAAACGTTGGCGACCAGCATATTCATGTCGGGAAATAGGCAGCACAGGTGGCAAGAAGTCACTCAAGCAAACTATACTTGAAGCCTGCGAACGGCGTCAAGATGAGTTATCAGAAGTTGTGCGGCAAAGGGTAGATAGCACTGTAAGTGACCTTCACGCAGCTGATGCAAGGTATCATGTTGATTGCCGAAATAGCTTCTTGACAGAAAAAAAAATGTCGCTTCAGCTGCAACAAAGTCTGATAGCCAAGTTAACATTGATCGTGCCTTTGAATCACTTGTTGTAATGATCAAAGACTCGTCCGGCTTCCTGAATTCAGTTGAGTTGCATGAAGCATACAAAGAATTCGGGGGTGATAGGCTGACACGTCGTTTAATTTTCCCAAACCTATGCGAACGCTTCGGAGATGAGTTGGTGGTTTTAAAGTCTCCAGGGTTAGCAGACATTGTTAGCTTGCGATCTATAGCTGCAAAATGTATGCGATTGGTTCAAGACGAGGACGATGACATTGATGTAACAATCAACAAACTGTGCAAAGTCATCAGGCATGAGGTGAAAAGAATAACATTAGATAAAGATTGTTATGATACTAGTGTTAACCGACAAAAATGTAGAGAGACAGTGAGTGACACTTTGATCCAACTGTTAAGGAAGCTGTCTCTTAACCTAGATAGGGCACTACCTGCACTTCTCATTGGTTCAATGGTAACTGGGGTAATGAAAAACCATCCCACTAGTTTGCAAATTACTCTTGGCATCAAGATGAGTAGATCCAAAAAACTTATCAACGTGTTACAAAAGTATGGTGTTACATGTACCTACGATGAAGTACGGCGTTTTAAACATTCAGCTGCCAAAGCCACAACCATGGAACGTTCACTACCAGGCCTATCAACTTCAAGTTCAAGCTTGGTTCAAGTTATTGTTGACAATTTTGATACTGACATATCGTCTCCAAACGGAAAGTCATCCACCCATTCCCTTGCCATGCTGCTCACACAACCAGATAGTAACAGTAGTGAAACAGTCCAAGAAGACACCATTAGACGTGTGAAAAAGGAAGACATGGTTGAGCCACTCGAGTATGACGTCGAGATAAAGAGATATAATGGTCCCAAGAAGCCTCCGATGCCACAGAACACCCCCAAACGATCAGTTCAGCCCTTGCGTATGCTGACACAACAAGTAATTTCAAAGGGAAGAGCCAGTGAGATGGACTTTGCGTTCCTTCAAGACATGAACAGCACACTAGATTGTCCTGAGTACAATGGGTACAATACTGGGGATGCACGTCGACAGGTTCATTCAGCACAACCAAAGACGAAGGCTGTTTACCTTCCCTTAATAGATATGATCCCGTCACACCCAGATACCATGATGACATCAATGGCCTGTGCACAGGACTACACACGCAATATCGGGCAACAGTTCGTAGTTTTTACTTGTGATCTGCAGCTGTACAGGGTCGCTCTAGAAGTTCAGTGGACTTATCCAGACAGGTTCTCAAATGTTATTCTACGGTTGGGAGGGATGCACTCTCTAATGAGCTTCATTGGATCTATCGGAACACTGATGGCTGATACCGGTCTGTCAGATATAATGTCCTCTGTGTTTGGCGGTGTGTTGAAAATGCTCACTGGAAAAAAGTTTCCCCAGAACGTCAGAGCATTACGAATGGTAGCTGAAGAGGCACTTCGCGGAATCATTCAGGATAAACCACTATATTGCAGTGGTGACCTCATGCAAATTCTCGAAACCGAAGCCAGCAAGAGTCAAACTACCAAACTTTGGGTCGATGTCTTGATTAAACCTGTCCTGCTCACCATGATGTTCGTACGGGCTGAGCGCGAAGGTGACTGGCCACTTCATCTGGCAACCTACAAGCAAATGCTACCATACTTCTTTGCTGCGGGGCATGTGAACTATGCGAGATATGGGTTGTGCTACCTTCGTGAGATGGAACGGCTACCACAAGAGGTGTTGTCACACTTTATGAAGGGTGAGCATGTTATGCACCATTCTCCTGGCTTATGGAATGGCATCTGGGGGCGATATGATGATTGAGACGACCTTCATGCGGTATGGGCATGCTCCTGGGGGGATAGTTGGCATCACGCTTAAGCCAGAAACGCTGAAGGTATGGGCCCTTAGTTTGCATGCATGCAGCAGGTTGGAATCTGATCTAGATGACATGACGGATGAGGACACTCAAAGTAAGGTGGTGACAACACACAAAGAAGAGGCAAAAGCCAGGATTGCTGAAGACAAGAAAGACCGAGATGGAATCAGACAAAAACTCGACACTTGCATTAATCCTTTAGATTCTGCGGCACACCCCAGTGGTATAGTCAATGTAGTTAGCGGACAGATTGGTTCAACTGAAGTCAATGTCCACAATGCTGTCACAATCGGGACTGAACAAATGACAGTTTTCGAAAGTCGGTTACCGCAGGGACTTTATGAAACCATCACGAAAAAGGTTGTTACTATGGATCATGCAAGGAAGCATGTGAAGGTCGGAGCTGTGAAAGTATTTGATACCAATTTGATTTACGCAAGGGTGATTGGCCTACAGGTTAGTGGGCGGGACATTGACATTAAGGATGTGCTTGGTCATGAACTTGCGCCAGTTCCAACGTCCATGTTTGATGATACTGATGATATGAGGATTGCGAAATCTAAATCTACCTTGAAGAAAATTCTCCAAGTTGAGGTGTCTGATAGAGTTGCTGGTGGTGCAAATGTTAGTGTACTCGATGGCCCAGCAATACTTTGGGTAGTTCCTTGGCCTGCTGATGGGTCTGTGAAAGACTATATAGCGAACTTCAAATATGCCATAGGAAAAAGGTTACGGGTCGAGGACGTGTATCTGATATTTGACAGATATTATGATTACAGCACGAAGAGTGTTACCAGAGGATCTAGGGCAACTGGTGTCAGTAGGGCTCATCATTTGCAAGTCAACAGTAAACTTCCAGCGCAGAAGATTCTACTAACCTCTTCCAAAAACAAGAAGCAACTGATGCAACTGATAGTTGATGATTTTGTCCAGGATAAGAAGTTTCATGAGGACAACACACAACATCACAAGTTAGTGGTAACAGGAGCAGATCCGGTGCCAATCGAAATCAGTGAAGGTGGAGTTGTCATCTCACGGGCAGATCTGTCAACTTCACACGAAGAAGCAGATAACGTCATTGTCCAACAGGTCTTGAGTTGTGCCGCGGAAAATGCAGAAAGCAAAATCACTGTTGTTGCCGATGACACTGACGTCTTTGTACTGTTGCTGCATTATCATCACATGGCAAATCTCAAGAATGTTGTATTGATGGAGTCCCCCATCAAAGGAAGGGCGGTGCTTGATATAGGCAAAACTGTTCAGAAGCATTGTCAGATAGTCGATGGAATACTCCCGGCACATACACTTTCTGGCTGTGACACCGTCGCCTCCTATTTTAAAATTGGAAAGGCTACTGTACTCAAAACACTTCGATCGGGGCACTCACTTAACTTGTTGGGTGCACTAGGGCATTCTATGGAATCTGTTATTCAACAGGCTACCTCCTTCATTTCCGCGTGCTATGGACAAACAGACTGTAGTACAATGTCAGAGACAAGGTTAAAGGTATGGCTGTCACAAACAGGCAAAGGGTCATCAACACCGAATTTGTTTACCTTGCCACCAACAACTGAGGCATTCAAAGAGAATTTTAAAAGAGCTCACTATCAGGCTTTGGTATGGCGGTCACTGGAAGCGCAGAATCCCCGAGTTGGACTCAACGGAATATGGTTGAGTAAAGGATGACCAAAACAAGTCCCTTCAACCAGTCACCCTACCTGATGAAGCCGAACTAGCCTCACAGATGGTACTACGTCTAATAAAATGTAGATGCCACAGAACTACTCCATGCAGTTCACGTGCTTGTAGTTGCAACTCTGCAAACATGAAATGCACAATATTTTGCGCCTGCTATAATCAGGGTTGCTGGAACCTAACATCATAGCTGATTGCATGTCTTTGTGATGCACATGGGCAACACAATGTACAACAGTGTAGATTATTTGGTAAAGTGGTAGCCATCCTTAATTATGAATTGTATAATATGCTTTTGGTAGTCTGTGTGAATACAGATTTACAATTAAAGAACATTTGTTATAATATAACACCTGTGGTCGTTTACCTTTTCATATTTTCCACCAAGATTGAATAGTATAGAAGATATACCAGTGCTTGTAAACTGGCAGCCATCTTGGATTTGTAGATGACATCATCAGTATATGAACTTTGATCTGATACAGATAGATGTGTCTCCAAAATACTCAGGGATAGACACCTTCACGACTAATTTGGAGTAAATAGTATATATGCCAGTTATAGTGTTACGGCGGCCATCTTGGCAGACACCAACATAAACACAGTCACCAACATAGACACAATCACCAACATATACACAATAACCAAATTAGACACAGTCACCAACATAGACACAATCACCAACATAAACACAATCACCAACATAGACACAATCACCAACATAGACACAGTCACCAACATAGACACAGTCACCAACATGGACACAATCACCAACATGGACACAATCACCAACATGGACACAATCACCAACATAGACACAGTCACCACAATCACCAATTGAGACACAGTCACCAACATAGACACAGTCACCAACATAGACACAGTCACCAACATAGACACAGTCACCAATCACAATTAGACACAGTCACCAATATAAACACAGTCACCAACATAGACACAGTCACCAACTTAGACACAATCACCAATATAGACACAGTCACCAACATAGACACAGTCACCAACATAGACACAGTCACCAACATAGACACAATATCCAACATAGACACAGTCACCAACATAGACACAATCACCAACATAGACACAGTCACCAACATAGACACAGTCACCAACATAGACACAATCACCAATATATACACAGTCACCAACATAGACACAGTCACCAATATAAACATCACCAAGACACATACCAACACATCACCAACATACCAACAGTCACCAACATAGACACAGTCACCAATATATACACAGTCACCAACATAGACACAATAACCAGCATAGACACAGTCACCAACATAGACACAGTCACCACCAAAAGATAGTTCTCCATTCTGTCTATGCAACAGACCAGTTCATATGATAAAATCCTGGATTGAATATATTAATATATATATAATGATATATCAAATTTAATCAGTTTAAGCATTAATGAATATAAACTTAACTCAGCCCGTTTTGCAACTTGTTAAAGAATGCAATATTGAAATCTCATTATTAATTTGTACATGGGATTATGTATTGCGGACCCCCACTCTATTGCTCTGTTGCCTCGCATATATAACCAAGCATCAGTTAGAGTAGATGAGTGAGGGTGTAAATATTAACCATGAGCACACATATACACTGCGCTGAGATATGTTAATCTCACATCTGGAACAGGGTGACAATTGCAGAATATAATTTTGTAATTACGTGTTGGTGAAGAGGCGTCAAGAGACGGCAATATGGGAGGTGTTTGTACAAATTATCTTATACCGCAATCATTCCCTAGTAACAACGAGCGTCAATAGGTTGTTGGTTATCGCTTTTTACTTACGTAGAGTTACGATCGCTCTCTCACCAATATGGGCAATATGTTGACAGAAAGGTGCACATATGGAGTTTTTTTATGGCAAATTATGGACAATGTTTTACAATAGTTGACCCAAAATGTCAGTAAAAACGGCATAAAATAACCAACGCATATCACACCATTTTCTTTCTTGGAAGAATTTATGTTTTACTTATCCAGGCCACAAACGACAGTTTTTATCTGTTGCATGAGCACTTGTAGTGATCTCCACTGAGCTAACACGTCTCATTTGCATACTTAATGAACACAGGTGACTATTGAGAGTAGTTATTGAAGTCTCAGTGCATTTTATTGCATTATTTTGTATCTTGTCTCCAGATCTATTCGACCACTGATGTTACATAACAATATACATGACAAAGGTAATAAAAGGTAAACATTGATAGTTTTTTTTGCATATGGATATATGGTCGGATTCGATAAAAATGACATTTGAGCTAGGAATATTTCTTGAGCTAGCCATATTTCTATAGACTATTAAAACTTTTGTTATCATAAAGGTAAGGTTTGGTGATGAAATTAGAAATAAACTTACTAGAAGATTCAAAATATGTATTATTTATCACCTCCGTCTCTTGACCCGAGATACCGTTGGCTGGGAAACTTGTACTGCATCCCCCAAAAGCTACCCGTGGAAGCATCCTGTAGCGAAGTAGAAAAGAGTAAAAACAGCCTATATAAAGAACATTTTGAGTGTCGTGCGGCATACGATTTCTCCATTACTGCACCATATATATATATATAAATATTATTCAATGATTATGATATATGTAAAATCACAGGGGCAGAGCAGCAAGCAGGTTAACGGAACAAATGAATTGAAACAGGTTATTCCACGTTTAATTTACACTGGTTGCTAACAAGATATTTTGATTCGGGGCGCTTCTAAAAGCGCCCTAGCAATAGTGTCATCTACCTAATTAAGATGCCAGAGAAATCACCACGGTCAGCTGACTCATTGCAATAAATCCTGTCACAAACTCTTAGCACACTTCCGTGCTGTGGTTGAGGTGAGACATCTTGAAGGCTTCTTGTGATTTTTGGTCCGATATTGGACAGACACAAACTACTGCAGCAGAAACTGCTTGATACAGTAATGATGCTACTGGACCATTGTTTAACACACGTATATTGTGAGGGACGGGTCGATACGATAGATTGAACCACTAAGACCATACATATATGCTGACAATGACAATGAAACAGAAGACGCTTCATATACCAATGCTACAGCCACCTATACCTTACAGTTATTAAAAACCTGATGATCAATCAATCCCAGAAATGTATACCAAATCATCATGGTTGTTGCCCAAAAATTGACATGTCACTTTAACACAATTATCACCATAGCATCTTACTGAAATAGCCTCAACATTGACATTGGATTATTTTCAAGAAGCTCTGTGAACCGTTTCAATGAATCAGCATCAAATTTGTCATCTTGCTTTAAATATCGACTTGTACATTATGAAGATCATGAGGAATTTCTATTTTGTGAGCTGTAAATCATCGACCATGTGATTTTTGGTTGGATCGTTTATATGAGGAAGGACATAAATGTGCCTTCATCGTGTGGCGCGCATTTCAACCACATTTATGTCAGATCGAGGCCGAATCAAGCTCGTAAAAAGGGCCAGTGTATCATCTCATAATACTCCGAATATTGCGTTACAACGACACAAATATACATATATCTAGACAATAAAACAAGACATTAGTGAATAGATTCATGAGAAATTTTGCCCCCATAAGCTTCGCCTACCTCTCTGTATATTGGATTTAAAACTAGACAGCAGCTGTTGCTCACACCGGATGTCCCGTTTCTCCAGCGATTACATTGACGACGACCTCGACGTTTGTGAATAAAATATAATGCCAATGAGATAATCGCAAAGGGATTTTCGTTAATCCCATGAACCTCCCATAACAATCGTCCAGACGAGGCTGGACGTCAATTATGCAGCTGAAGGATATCATCGTTTTGCGCGCTTGGAACGACATCTATGTTGGATCAGCTCAGCATCAAACAAGGTGGTAAACGAGACCTCAGAGAGAGTAACGCAGCATTATGTGCTTCACGGATCTCATTTCTTAATGTCTTTGTTCCCGCCATGGAGTCACCGCAAAGCATTCACGACGACTGTTGCGACAAACGAATAAATTATTAGCTATTTTAAGCTGGATATCCAATTTGTAACTTATTTCTCATTGGCTGTATCCCTGAAACTCGATTTTACTCACCTGAAAAACAGTGCTGGAAATAAATATGATGCCATAAAGCGTCCTTAC
Source organism: Urechis unicinctus (assembly GCA_034190875.2). Classification (NCBI taxonomy): domain Eukaryota; kingdom Metazoa; phylum Annelida; class Polychaeta; order Xenopneusta; family Urechidae; genus Urechis; species Urechis unicinctus. The sequence continues at coordinate 7,159,039 of CM067358.1, read as the reverse complement.
TGATCAGAATGCAATGGAGTCACTTGTTGTCAGTAGATGAGAGGCTTCATGAAATCATCAACCCAATAACCATAACCCCGTTATGATGACTTTACCTATCATAAGATTGCATGAAATATTATCCCCATATGTCGTGCATAGCATTGGAATGGAACAGAAAGTTTGCATATTCCATAGATATCCATCCGCGTGCGTCTTTCTCTACCTTTGGCCCAATGTTTGAAAGATGACGAAATATAGGACGCTAATTTCTGTTCATTTTAATCTATTGGGATTTAGTTTTGAAGCTAAACTGCAATTGCATTCTGACGACTTGTATACGTTGACACTAAGCTGGCATGTTTACGGCGCACCTTCGTCAATTATATAATTGAATAACATTACATGGTTAATTTGCAGCATTAATTACGTTGACGTCATATGTTTCTCATGTTTCAATTCTAACTTCTGCGCTAATTACAATTTCTGTGTATGTCTCAGGAATCATAGCATCCGGTAAACGCCTGATGAAAACATGGGAGTGTGCTGTCATGGATGTGACTTGAATCCACAAAGACTCTTAAGAAGACTATCCGTGTGGTGTACATGTACAAGGAATAACGAATCCAAGGGCTAATTAAGCTATACATGGTCTCTGCTTTTCAGCCTTCCAAGAGCAGACTACAAATTGAGTGGCAAGTTGCAAAGCAATAGGGAAATTACCGCAACATTGTCGACGAAATCACTAGGTCTGTCAGTTTATTCATATCCTGTTATATGGGTGAATTTCATATCCGATAGGTGAGATAGATATGTTACTCTGTGCTGAAACTCATCCATCAACTTGTATTCCCATCCACCTGCAAAATGTACGAAAGCTTTGTTAGGTATCGGCGAGTAGACGAGTCCCATCGAACGTTTGTAATTTGTTGCAAAGCTCGAGAGGGAATCAAAAACAGTTTTTACATTTGTGCAAATATGTTTTATCAGAATAGATGATTCCAGTGAGCCTTCTAAAACTGAAGTGTGGTTACATAACTGCTCACAAACTATAGAATGATATACATTGACGATGAACGGGGTTTTTATATAAACCCCAATAAACCTGTAAGATAGATTTATTGAGAGATATATCTTTTTAAAGGTAACATCGTGCCGAATTTATGAATTACGCAGGTTCATATATTACACCAATAATTGTGTTTTCGACGTTTCAATCACTATTGTGAGTGTTTGGCTCTCAAATTGGTCCAGCAATATTTCTGCAAATCAAGCAGTAAAATTAAGGAAAGAATATCGAAAGCTAAATTGGTAGATAAGCTTTGTGAATAAATATATCTGCATGTCCCTATCAATGACAAAACGACCGATCTGTTTACAGAGAATCATCGCCAAAAGATCATAACAGAACAAAAGATCGAGCCAATACATCAGTTTGTTATGTTTCCCATGCCATATCATACGAGTGGTGCATTTGGTGTATTTAAGTCGATAGCTCGCTGAGACACAAACCTCATCGCTATCATCGCTACAGAGCCTGTTTGTCCAGCAACGCTTGGATGATCAATCATTTTATGCACGATTCAGAGTTTAGTTTCCAACTCGGAAACTTTGTTTTAATGCACGGCAAAGATTATTTTGCTGTGAAGTAATAACACCATATATGAGTACTGGAGTACTCAAATAGCATTCGTTGAAATGTACTAAAGAACCAACTCTACTGCGTATGTCTTGTCATGGTTGTGACTTTTTGTTCACACAACAGAAAACAGCTAATATGTCCTGCCTCCATCAAACGGTCGTGGGTTGCCATATCTGTACATTGAAATATGCTAATGATTGTCGCCCTGTCGGTTGCATAGCGTTCTCCAATATTCCGTAGATATCTTACACCTATCAACATAATGGCAAATATCATCCAGAATGTCTCATCCGATGTGATATGACATTCTTTATTGCATGTCTCCCAAACATTCTGCTTGCCCTGAAACAAACGACAGGGTTGTTATGTATCAAAGCAAAACAGTGGACCATCGACAGAAGATCGAAAAGCCCCAGAGGGATTCAAAAACACTTACACATCACTCATAAGGCGTGGTAACGTATCTTCGCAAAAATCAAAGAGTAATAAATATTGAATATGTTACTGTTGTGAGTGCTTGGCTTTCAAAAACCAATGTCTTTGCCAATGAGCAGATTGCGGTCTGTTTTATGCGCTGTTGGATTATCAATTCACCTATTAGATTAGTCTGTGTCATTCGTAAGACAATGATCAATTGAAGCGAAATCATTTCTCCAAAGCATGCCTACAGGCCCATGGCTGCTGTGGTTTTTCCATTTGTGATCAAGCTAGTCGTGTCACCACTTGATGTAATTCATTGGGGTTTGATTCCAATCCTGCTGATGGCGCCAATAAATAATGGGTTGTAGCGCAGAATAAGTGCAAATACGACGCTTTTTTCATCGGCCAAGGTAGCAGATTGGATCTTATGTGGGATTATGTGATGGCAATTGCCTCTGTGATATAGCTGCAGAAGATGAGTAATACCGTTGATATGATTACACGAGGCCACAAGGAGACTTTGCTGGAACAGAAATCTCATTATCTGGACCAAGGCAAGTAATATACAGTAGGATTTTGTAATTACACCTTGGTTATAAAGTGCCGTCGGGTGGCTGTCATATTCCATTCAGGGTCATACGCAGTTTCCACGTAAACTGACGCCTTAAATTGAATGTGTAGATATGTCTATTATATAGTTTACGTGTCAATTATTCGTTTACGCGGCAAATTCTAGTTTACTCGTCAACTACAGTTTGTGCGTAAACTAATGAACGAGTAGCTAACTCTCCAACTTGTCAGTTGACGCGTAAACTGATCTGCCCAGAATGACCTACATCGTTGTAGCTTTACCATGTTACAGTTCAGCTCTTAGTCAGTTAGAAGGTCGCATACATCTTGTCTAAGTTAATCAGAAGGCCGCATGTATGAGTCAATGCGGAGCGCCAAATCGGGCAGCTAATTCATGGATCAAACGGTTTAACATGCATTAGGGAATATCCCGTGAATCCAATGGCATATATTGCTTTTCAAGACAGGTGCCGTATTTGATCAATTAAGATCATCAGGCCACTGGCATCGCGGTAGTCGTTGTACGACGTCCACCGTCAACTTATTGAGTAGCTGTTTTCATGTCGAAACAAAACTATTATAGAAATATATTCTCACTGATCATGTGCAAAGATATTCTATGGCTAAGTATTATCTAACCACACAGCGGAATTGGTTTGTTTCTATGTCGTTGATTCAATATTATTTATTGACCTTGCCATTTTTACATTAACAGATGGAAACGATTTGTCATAGTTAATTATATTTCATTACGGGAGCGAATCACAGTACTTTTATCATTGCTGCTTAATTGCGTGACCCTTGACATCCGTGAGCCACAGTAATCTGTCTACTGGACCATTGTTTAAGGCACTTGAAGAAAGAATAATTAATTCTAATGACATAAGTAAAACAGAAAAATAGCAGATATCAATCCCAGAGACACAATTTACATAATTTATCAGCAGCAGCTACAACCATCTCCAGATCGGTTGGTTTAATCGAGTCATGGAGTCAGTGGCCTGAAAAACGGTGGTACCATGTTATTCAACATGTCGTTTTGTTTTAATTACACCGTTATTGTCCCTGGCCCACTTGGTGGAGCCATTTCTTGGAATAATTATTCTATTATTGCGTGGTCGGAAAAACATAACACTCCGACAAAGGTTAACAGGTACAGGAGGAATTTGCCTCAAAAAGCTGCGGTAACCAGTCTGCATATTTGATTGCCGCCTTATCGCCAGCTGTTGCGAGCAGTAGAAGCTCTTCAAATTCTCTAGCAAATATATTGCCGGACGACTTTGGCGAACACTCATATGATGATAAAGATAAAGCTAACATAGATTAATCGGACTGCAGAGTAAAAGACCGTAACAAAAGCGGCTGGACAATGCACCACCCCAAGTTGTGTTTTTACAAAGAATCGTCCGCGGTAAGCGTTCGGAAAGGATGTAACGTTATATTTATATATATATATAGCAAATATATAAATTATTTGGCACATCTTGAATTACATCCATGTCCGGACAGAAGTAATCCAGTAAGTAGATTTTGTTGAGCATAACAAGCGTGATGCACAACTAGGATGTTTTTTTTCATATTCGCAAAGCCCCTTGGGTAAAGGACGTTCTGCATCATTTAAAACTACAGTAATTCAATGCAAAAGTGATTTAATGTTCCAGCAGCAATATTTGGGCATAGATACGTTCGTTTGAGTATCGTGAATTGTTAATAGCGAGATTGTTGTGTTAATTACCAGATCTAGTGGCTTATGAATATTGGCAGGGAACAAATTCGCTTTGATTCATACATGTTATTGTGGCTGCATATTTTGCTATGGTAGGTGAAGCCAGAGATGGTTATTTATTATTTCACCGTCTGATCAAAAGGCTGGGGGTTATATATAACATATTTGAAAGGGTATTCACCCAATCATGTGGTTTAACGGTGGACATATCTCTCCGAGGCATAGATTCGCAGTTTCCGCTGAGCAATTGGTTTGAGCCAATTGGTCCAGTAGGAGTTGACTCCAGCTTACCTATCACGAATATAGTTGTTGAAAGTGACGTATGAGCCCTGTTTTTTATTGAAATTAAGTCCTGACAGTTTGCTAAGCGTGACGTATAGCATATGCTGTGCTATTCTTAAATCTAGCAAGCCATATGATAATCGATGTCATTCGATATCATTTGCCATAGTTTGATCCGCGTCCCGTTAATGGCGAAAGTAATATAAAAGCTTCCATGACAACAATTCGCATTTACACTACATTATAGTACCAAATACATATGACCCCTCCAGCATTGTCGTTGTATTTCTGGCAGCGCTTGATTTATGACTAATCAAGTGGCTTTTGTGGCGAAAATATGCTATTCATAGAGGCAATGACATTGGTGATTATTATAATATTCGCCATTAATCACTAGTGTGAGCAGTCAAAATCTTATACAAATGACATTTTATTGCTGAAACAGTTCGCTTTTCGACCTAAATGGCAGCCTAATGCATATATTTAACGTGATCAGGTGCCATTCGTCTGCACCAGATGTCTCTGAAGAAAAATAAAACATGCACTTGGAACTTACTGGCTATGCTGAACTGAAACTGCAACTATATAGATAGGTGACGACCATATTGTGACTTTTCACGTTCTTTAATGACTATTGTGTATCTTGGTGTTACAAGGTGGTGCCCATTATTGTTAGTAAGGAGCTGATTTAGATAAGAGCAGAAAACACAGACATATACCTTTAACCACTGAGTGGTGGAAGAATCATTTGTGTTAAAAAATTAACAATGAACGTGGAGACACATATAGTTGCTCATAGTCGCAAAAAAAATCCTCTAATTAGATCTTTGGGTACACAATTTCAAATGCTTTTCATCGATGGATGCGTGAGGAACCTCAATAACGCTCTCTGTACAAATAGTTCTGCCAAAGTGACCCTACTGATCTCAATGCGAGGTTGTGAGGAGTCAGAATCTTCATATCACCTGGCGATGCTGGCATTGTACAGTCTACTCATGTTGCAGTGGTAAGATGCTACAAAGAAGCTATATTTACACGCCAAACCGATCATCTCTTTAAAACATCTCAAATAATTTAAATTAATCATCCTCTTGAAGTAAGCATAGGCTGATGTTATGTATAAATACGAGCACAATGTAGAACCAATTTGTTGCATTTGAAACGAATGAAGGTGACAATCATGATTGGTAAGTTAGTCGTGACTGACGAATTTGTTCGTTTTATTTTTGAATTCATTTTCGGGCATCCAATTTGTAAATTTGTTCCCCTGTGGCTGAATTCGTAAAACACGATTATATTCCCTTGACAAGCAGTGCTGCTTGAGTGGCATAGAGTCTTGTTTTTGTCATGCATTCTGATGAGACATCGTACAGTCTACAACCCAATGAGAAGACACATGATTATTTTGTTCATCGTATAATGACATAAAATATTATCCACATGTATCGCGTATATCATTGGCATCAAATGGACAGCTAAACTATTCCACAGATATCCACCTGCCTGACAGAGCGTGTGTGTTGACCTGTATTCTTCTTCGCTCCGCTAATTGGTTAGATGATGTAACAGGAATTGTATTGTTCATTATAAGCATCTTGTTGTATATGTAAGCGAGTAACCACTTATACAAAATATCATCTAGTACTCGATGACTTTTGTCAACAAATTTAATTTTTATTGAGTTATGGTGACAACCAATTAGGAGCAATACTATTATTGACATACCATGACTTGTCTACGTTGTGCCACTTTGCGAGCATGTATGCGACACATGTTTTTGAAATATATCGAATTGAAAAATGTCAATGAATAATTTGCAGTATAATGAAGTGAATGTTACATGATACTTGGGTTGCTATTTCACATTTTGCGCAAATAACCGCGTCTTCATATGCATCGGAAAGCACAACATCCGGTAAACTTCTGATGGCAACGAGCGCACGTGCTGTCTCATCGGAAGTGTGACTTGAATAGAAAACGAACTTTCGGACGACTCTTTTTCTTGTGAGATACACGTACAAAGGATAATGAAGCTAGCTCTACCAGTTAAGTGACATGCCTCAAGCCAATTATGGAATGTAATTACTGAAACAAATTTATCGATCAGCATTTAAACTTGCCTGTGTATACAAGCTTTGTTGCTCTGTGTTGCTCATTTATCATCTCAGATGCCAAATACGCTTTTTATGCCCTATAGAATATCTCTGCAAACGGCATCTGTGTCTCAAATTTTTAACCTGTATCCGATGTACTAAGCAACCTGAGATTAAAAACTCTTGTGGAATTTTGTGGCACGTACTGTCAGACTTATGTGTTTGCTCAGCTGCATATTAAATCGTGTTATTTGCCCCCAAAGTGACTTATTATGCTGTGTCATGATGGGTTTCAAATGTCAGGTTCTGGAAGAGCAGGGACTAATCACAATAAGTTACTCAGGTGATGATCACGACATTATCAAAAATAATAATGTGACATCTATATACCTACCTCATCACAATATGAGGTGTACAGTTGCTCGAGTCACCTTTATGTTCTAGCCAATGCACCAGCAAATCTGGCAACATTACATTGAATTGAGAGGAATAACTGTTTAGTCATTTGTTTTCATATATCTAATCTGTGCATCTCAATGCCAACTTTTGAGTTTTACATACCCCATCTCATTCCCAAACAGCTGAACAGCATCATGCAAGGCAAGAGCAACCTGTAAGAAAACATCCACTTATAGAGCAATAGCCATCTACAGAACGAGAGCCATCTGAAAGAAGGAGAAATAGACATCAACCGAACAATAGCCCAACAGGGCAATAGCCATCGTCAGAACAACAACCATCTACAGAATAATAGCCTTCTAAACAAAACTGTTAGGTATAGAACAATAACCTTCAACCAAATAATAGCCCTCTGCAAAACTATTGCCATCTACAGATCAATGGCCGTCAACAGACCAATGACTACCTACAATAGCCACCTACTGAACAGTAGCCATAAGCCAAGGCATGGCCATCTGCAGATGCACCATCATCTCCCAGACAATGGCCACCTGCATAGCAATTGCAATATACAAAATCATATACAAATATATATATATATAAATATATGGTAATTTATATGCATTTATATATATATGTATTTATATATGTATATATGCAATTTTACAGAAGCTGTAAGCATTGAGTCTCGTCGGAACAATAACATGCAGGACATATTGTCACATAACTTTACTGCTATTCCGTCGATGCTGCGCCGTGCCGCAATCATTGTCTCTATCACACCACGGTTCCTTATCTCTCAACAAATCATGCAATCAACTTATCAACTTACTAGTGCAGATAATAGTTCAGCGCTCGGAAAAGTCTATCTCAATTTATGACACGGTCATCAACATAGACACAATCTCCAACATAGATGAAGTCACCGATATAGACTCGGTCACCAATAGAGACACAGTCACCAACATAGACATATTCCACAAAAGATAGTTCTGTCTATGCGACAGACCAGTTTATATGATAAAATCCTGGATTACATATATTAATGTAGATATAGATATATCTTATTTAACAGTTGAAGCATTGATGAATATAAACTATCTCAGCCCCCGTTTGCAAGTTGTTACAGATTGAAATCTCATTATCTGGAACAGGTCATAAATTAGTATGTGTGGTTATAATATTATGATTGACTCGCAATGAAAAGAGCGTTTGCCGAGTTAGTTAAGACTACGATTCTGTATCACAACACAAAACACGGAAAGCATTGAATATTCTTGCGCATATTCAGTAGTATTTTGTTTTCATTAGCACGGTGCACAGTGAATCAATACTACTTGGCTATGACTGTTTATTGCAACAGCGATTAATTTGTACATGGGATTATGTATTGCGGACCCCCACTCTATGGCTCTGTTGCCTCGCATATATAACTAAGAATCAGTTTAGAGTAGATGAGAGAGGGTGTAAATATTAACACAACGAGCACGCATATACACTGCGCTGAGATATGGTAATCTCACCATCTGGACCAGGGTAACAATTACACAATATGAAGAAGCGTCAGGAGACGACAATATGTGAGGTTTCTGTAAAAAAAATTCTAATACCGCAATCATTCCCTTGTAAAAACGAGCGTCAATAGGCTGTGGTAAAACGAGGGAATTAGGGTTTTCTAAATGTAATCTTAGAAGCCTTTCCTGCATACAAATTCTAACACATACTGTAAATGTACTTGTACTGCGAATGTACGGCGTGCTGTGTTAACTCGTAGACAAGATCGACCTTCAATGAAACCTGCATCGGATGTACTAAGTATAACTAAAGGACAATAGATGGAGATATTCTGTGTTGCACGATCTAATGCAGCTGCAATTGGTCAACCGGACAACATTTATTAGCGTGGTCTATTTGCCGTGGACACAAATATGAGGCACTTGATGATAAAATATAATCACAAAGGAGGGGAGCAACCGAACCATAACTTAACTGCATGTAACTGTGACGCATGAACATGACTGTCATATGATAATGTACCATTGAGAAAACCAAGGATAAGATCCCTATTCTCTGACCAATATACTGTAGATCCTCTTGAGAAATACTTCCATGTTGATAAAAGTGAAATTGGTTTAAATGATGCAGAATGCGACATATGATATCCCCACCGTCTGATACGTAGTACGATGCAGTACTGGGCGTATTAAGCAATCATAAGTTCTCCTAAACCAGTGGAATAAATCCTATATGATTTATCTTTCCACAGCATTATATATATACAGCACGGCAGCTTGACTCACATATCATGTAGTGTTTAGATTTAACTGCCGCAAATGTGTCCCACAAGTCGTTTGAATAACGTTTTGCTACGTCTGTCGGGCGTGTTTAAGGGAGAAATGATTTCCGTTGTGCCCTGATAAAACACGGCGACTCACTTCTATTTGAGAAGAGCTGGGCTCACAGTCATGATGAATAACAAAAGCATCTCCAAGGACATATTTGAGCATACTGTTTCTGACCTTTTAATTCTAAAAGCCCATTCTTGTACCCTAAAGATACTCTCCTTTGCGCGGGTAATTTGATGCCACAGTGACTTAACTAACTTCCATAGAGAATCACTAGATAAGCAACAACAATGATCTACATAGTAACGGCTAAGTTGCAAACTATAAGTATATGCAGTATATAAACATATGGAATGACGTGGCCTTAGAGACAGATAGTCCATACTCCCAAGACATGTGTCAACAATCACCATAAGATACCATAATGTCCACATAAAGTCAATGCACTTTTTCATTAAAAATGTTTACAAATATTTTGTTTTGACCATTTTAATATGAAAGTCTAGTACTTATAACGTACAAAGATAATCTTTTATGATTGATTTCTTTGATTTGTTGTTGTTAAAGGGATATTAAATTTTAACAACTTACCATTCGTTGACATTACCTGAAAACCTCAATATCTTGCTAACAACAATATATACTTTGGCCCATATGGTCAAAATAATGTTTAATCAGGAACGTAGAATATGTAAATTCTAAGTTTTCAAAAATCTGAATTCTTTTAAAAATTTTACACCGAAAAAGTATATTTTTCTCTTAATTCGTCTATTTACAACTTTGAATAAGTTCGCAAAACGCTCCCAATGGTCCATACTAATCATATCTACAACAAATGTCATAAATCGAATCCATAATGACGGAAAAAGAATCGAAAAGTTATGTATTCCGCAAAAATACGCAAATACATATGGGCACGAAAGGTTGGATTTATACTTATACATTACTATCTTGACCATTCGTGGACGACCTTTCGAGGACCAAAAGTATATACCACGATTTTAAAGCGGAAAAAAGATTTTATTTGCGTTGAACTTTTTTTATTTGCGTTGAACTTTTATATTATTTATTTATATCCCGAAATAATAATTTAAAAAAATTACAGTTAAAATATACTTGAAAAATATTTGTCCACGAAAGTATATATATATATATATATATATATATATATATATATATATATATATATATATATATATATATATATATAGACACCATTCCTTACTAACTACATAACATCTTTCAATGAATTCAGACGTCAAGCATACCAAGTGCAGTCAGCTGACTTGAGTGACTATTGTTATTACTTACTATGTCATTACGTGCATTGCTGAAAATGTACAAAAGCGTTTGGCTATTCAAGATCGTAGTTATCTGTTCTGGCAAAGGTTAGCAGGCATGAATATCGTCCGCCCAAACTGAGAATGCTTGTGACAGGTGTATATATTTGAACGCCGCCACCACAGCAGCTGACAGACGTTAAGAATACGAATCCAATTCTATAGGTTATATATTTTATATCGTCGACATATGCTGCATGTTGTTCATACATTTAATTAGTAAACCCTTTTAAGCTTTAGTCTAAACCAAGTGAACAATTTATGAAACTGTTTGGGTGAAGATGAGCAAACTTTGTGAGGAAAAATACAACAAAATTGGTCCTTAATTGTCACAATATTGAATTACATGTCAAATATATAAGCTCTCAAGTTGCTCCCTAGCAAGAAAAATAGGGTGATAGAGAGTCTAGCCTTCCTTTATTCCATTAAGACCAGTTAGACTATTCAACCATTGAATGATAATATTTCAAAGTGAAGGTTCCATCTATCAGACCACGGCACTAGCACCAGGGGCATACTACGAAATATCATTCTTACCGCGTCCACTTGTATCTATTCAGCCTCGTTACTCTTTTCAATAAATCACTCAAAGCAAACCATCTCTCATACTTGGCCTCTTGGTACTTTGATCTGTTCCATATAAAGTTCAACATTTACAGCACTGTAATAACATCATTCTGTAACTTTGTTACATTTTCACAGCCAAGTAATTTATGCGGGTTGAAAAAGGCTTATCAATTCTGGTACATTAATAGTGAATGAAGAGAGTTATTCATAGTTCTTTACACACAAAGTATTCGACGTTTCTTCTTCACCTTAAGGCAATCTAATATAAAATACATCTGGTCCTCACTGCACCTTTGTAGAGCATTAGGCTCATATCTTATATCTACAAGAAAAAAAGCGTATCTAATGAAGAAAGCATTGAATAAAGAGGGCGCACCATTACTTATCACACCGGAGTCCATCTTCTTGCTACTAAGTAAGGCTCAGATGGCATAAAATCTTGTTAAAAGTCGTCTAATGGGTTATTCCCTGTGTCACTATCAAATTAACTAGTCATGGTGCACACCGAAAATGTGTTGCATAAGAATAATGAAAATTTAAATGTGTGTGAAATAACATATGAGTGTCTGCTGTGTCAATGGAGCGCGTTAATTCCCTGCGAGCACATATCATTTTATCTGTGTTATACATGCTTCAGTCAGGGATAACCATAGGGGTATATTAAGCACCAGACACATGCGCCAAAGCTCATCAGTATGTTATATGTACGGTATGTTAGCAAAGTAAAGACCAAAGGCATTAATGCTTTAGCTGCTGGAATTGACCGATCTGATACGAATCCTAATTATTCGTAAACGCACAGTTCTGAAAGATGACGAAAGAAGGGCTCTACTAAGTATACTTCATTTGAGCGGGGTTTTAGATATCCTTGCTATGTGTTCTAGACGGAATATTCCGGTACCTCACAGAGAGCACCAGAGCATGATGTACAGCCAGTTACATTCTCATATATGACATAACCGAATAACATCACTTACATACGGGATACGATTTATTCCTGAACGTTTAGAGCATGGAAAACAAACTTAAAGGCGCTCTGCATTTACAACCGGACCAGGCGTGAGATATGGAGTGTGGCTTTTGAAAGAGGTGAGGTTGCTGTGTACATTGATATTCGTCGCAAGAGCCAAATTGATTTTCTACTTACCTGTTGTGATGTGCAATAGCATTACCTCTGTTATAAGGCCCACATATGTTCACATAATAACAGCAGAAAAGAATGGTACACGTGGCTGATTACTGAGCCTTACACTCACTAACCTTTGCAAGCGTATTTTGTCGCTGTTAGGCAACTTGATAGGCATCAATTATTCAAATGTCAACACAGTTTAAAAGCTTTAGTCAACACAACTATAAGTATACCGAAATGTGTGTTGATTGCAAATGCGTAATTGATACAGACCCTTAGCGTTGTAATACCCCATGGCATCCCAATAACGAGGTGTTATTTCCCAATCATCAGTCCACAAAAAACTTGAACACGTCCAGTCGCTAGCTTTATGATTAGTTTTGTCATTGAACTTGACGAACGTCAGTTCTAATGCTAACAATTTATAATATTATCATGTCCAAAAGGTAATGAATTTCGTGCTAAAACATTCCAGATATTATCCATATTATATAAGTGTTTTAAGTGAAGATGGAATATGATACAAATACCAGCTCTATCGTAGTGCGGCTACTTAATCAGCTTTGCCTGTGAGTGGTTAACAGCTACGATGACGAAGGCAGATTTACTATGAATGGCGAATATCACGTCGACAGGTTGACTGTTTAATGACCAAAAATATCCTCGTGTTGCCAGGTCAAGGAATTCTGTCATCCTATTTTACTACAGCTCACCCTAAGTGAAATGACCATGAACTTTGGATGTGTACGGTCCAATTCTATTATTCAATGATTGTGGTGAATATAGAATGACAGGAGCAAAGCAGAAAGCAGGTAAGCAGAACAAATGAATTGAGCCAGGTTGAAAGGACTCGCTAAGCAGTGTATCCCACGTATAATTTACACCGGTTGGTAACAAGATATTTTGATTCGGGGCACCTCCAAAAGCACCCTAGCAAAGTGTCATCTACCTTATTAAGACTTGCCAGAGAAATAACCACGGTCAGCTCTTTTCCATCAATCCGGTCACAAACGGTCAGCACACTTTCCGTGTGGTAGTTGAGATGAGACTTCTAAAGGGTTTCTCTTGATTATTGGTCCGACATTGAACTGACACAAACTACTGCAGCAAAAACGGCTTGATTCAGATATGATGCAAAAGGACCATTGTTCAACACACGTATATTGTGAGGAACGGGACGATACGATATACGCTTCATCAAACATAGCTACAGCCACCTATATGGTACAGTTATTAAAAACCGGATTGTCCCTTTTGACGCTGGTGCCTCATGGCTCTAATGTTTCAATTCTAACTTCTACGCTAATAACAATTTCTGTGTATGTCTCAGGAATCATAGCATCCGGTAAACGCCTGATGAAAACATAGACGTGTGCTGTCATGGATGTGACTTGAATACACAAAGACTCTTAAGAAGGCTATTCGTGTGGTGAACATGCACAAGGAATAATGAATCCAGGGGGCAATTAAGGTGTACATGGTCTTCGCTTTTCAGGCTCCCAAAAGTAGACTGCGAATTGTGTGGCAAGTTGCGAGGCAATAGCGAAATTACTGAAACACTACCTACGAAATCACTAGGTCTGTCTGTTTATGCATCTCCTGTTATAGGTGTGAATTTCATATCCGATAGGTGAAATAGATTTGTTTCTCTGTGCTGAAACTCCTCCATCAATACGGACTCCCGTCCACCTGCAAAAAATGTACGAAAGCCTTGTTTGGTATCGGCGCGAAAACGAGTCCCATCGAACGTTCATAATTTGTTGCAAAGCAAAGAAGATTACAGTTAGCGTTGTAAACATGAACTCCACTCTAAGGTGTGGTTATATAACCGCTCACAAATTATCGAATGATATACATTAAAAATAAACGGGTTTTTTTTTATGAACCTCTATATACCTGTAAGAAAGATTAATTGAGTGAAATATATTTTTTAACGATTACATTTTTGGGCCGTATTGATGAATTAACAGGTACATATATTATCACCAATAATGGTGTTTTCGGCATTTAAATCACTATTGTGAGTGTTTGGCTTTCAAATGGGCCTAGCAATTAAACAAATAAGCAGATCGCGGTAACGGGATGTTGGATGATCAAGTCATTCGTTACACAATGATCATTAAAGCGAAATCATTTATAAAAAGCATGACGCCATGCCGATAGCTGCTGTGGCTTTACAAAGGCTTCATCTGTGATCGAGCTAGTCGTGTCACCACTTGACGTCATTAAATACTGGATACGGTGGACGGTGGACATCACGTAAGTGATATTCTCGCTCATATTCTGCGGCACTTACATTCATTGACAATCAGGAGGAGTATCTGGTGAATTAAAACGCACGGGGTCAAAACACTTGGCTATGACAATATATTGTACGACCATATATATAACAACATTAAGCCATTAGGAAACTGCTTGGTTAATGAGATTTCATTATCTGGTCAACGCCACACAATGTGCAATGTGATTGTGTAATCACATTTGGATTCATACAGTGCCTAGGATGACTGCCTTATGTGCAGCTGACCATCAGGGTCATAATTCCTATCATTTTCACGTCAAAACTAGTTTACGCGTAAAATTGAATGTATAGAAATGCATTTGATCTTGTTTACGCATCAACTATTCGCTTAAATGTCAATTCTAATTTGCCCGTCAAATGCTGGTCTACACGTCAACTGCTAGTTTACACGTAAGCTACTAGTTTGCTCGAAAACTAGTAGTTTACAAGTAAATTAGTAAATTGACGCGTAAACTGACCAGCAAAAGTAGTGACCTACATCGTTATAGTTTTACCGTATAACAGTTTAGTTCTTAACTTATTAGGTCAGTACATATTGTCTTAGCTAATGGGGGTGCCAAATCGAGGAGACTACATATGGATTCGCAGAGTCTTAGAGATAAACATAATATATTCAAATGACACATTCCTGTCTCATGCGTCACTGTATGGCTAATATCTAGAGTGACTTAAAGAGAAAAAAAATGTTGAGATGACTTGTTCTTGTGAGGCTATACAATAAAGGCATTGGAAAACGAGGGACAACTAGTCTGTAAAGAGACGTCTCATAGCAGCCTACGTAACGAACTAAACTTATTGTAAATGCCATTGTGCATACAAATAACGTAATTATTGCAGCAAAATTGTGCATGAAAATTCATTGGGCGTGTCATTGTCAATGCAACAACCACCTTCTCTGTGAAGCTTTATTGTCCATTGAGTGTTCTGCTCTGCTGCATTGGTAAGTAATTCGCGACAACGTACATATTGATTATGGCGTGGTTACTCCCCAACTAACCTACACAATTTTCTCTCCGCTTTCTTGTTTTTCATTTCTTCATCGACTGTCTGTCATTTCAAACCCCGCTTATACAACAGGATAACATATACAGCCGATTGGTAGAAATGACTTCAAGTTCAGTGAAATTAAGGAAAGAATATCAAAAGCTTAATTGGTAGATACTCTTTGAGTATAAAGATATCTGCATTTCACTATCAATGATGGAACAACAGAGAATCGTCAAAAAAAGATCATAACAGAGCAAAGATCGAGCCAATACATCAGTTTGTTTTGTTTCCCATGCCATATCATACGAGTGGTGCATTGGTGTATTTAAGTGATAGCTCGCTGAGACACAAACCTCATCGCTATCATCGCTATAGATCCTGTTCGTCCAGCAACGCTTTGACGATCAATCAATTTACGCACAATTCAGATTTGGGTCTCCAACTCGAAAACTCTTGTTGCAATGCATAGCAAAGATTATTTTGCTGTGAAGTAAAAACAGCCTATCAATGAAGTCGGTCGTTTTGCTCGGCGCTTTTAACAACTCATGTTAGGTACAACATGAATAAATGCATACGCTGAACGAGTGTAACGTAGAAGCTAAAAGCAACCCGGTATTAATGCTAAACGCAACAATGGCAATGCTGCAACTCCAATGAAAAACTTTCACGTAAAATGGCTGCAATCGTGCAATCTGCCACATTGTTCACGTGTCAGAGCAAATCCAAGTAGATTGCCTCTTGGCAATTTATCTTTAAGCAAGTCAAGACAGTCGACTTACCTTTCTTTGCAAAAACATCCACTTGAATTAGGACACTGAACCCCCGTAAACCACTTCATTAGAAGGTAAAATGATAAAGTAACCAAAGCCATTGATTTAGGCACATTATTCGTGAGACCCGGGACAACAGGTCATTGATAGGTGGACAGCACTTGATTGAGATACATGCAGAAGAACATAAAAACCAATTAACGTGCACCTGGTTGGCTTCAAGAAACTCAAACATTTACTCACAGCAATTCCAAATCACGGCCGAATCCGAGTGCTACCTGAAGGCTGCAGTCTTACGCAATAATGATCAAGTGTCAACTAGTTCTAAAACAACTTTGTAGAAATTCATGTGCTTATAGTACAGTTCATTTACAAATTGATTCGATCGGTTAAAAGCTCGAAAACCGGTAGTAGTATATCATTCGAGATATGTTTTAACATGATATTTTTAGCTTAACCATTACCTAGTTTACAAAATAAGGAATTGTCCTGGTTAGTCATAAATTATGTGGGCATATTTCAAGAAGATCAATGACGTTCTTCAGTGAATGATTGTCATTTTTATCCGCTGTTACTTGTCCCACTTCTGCCCGAAGCCGCAAAGACTGCTATTACTATCTCAACAAGTCTTTTTTATTCAGGGTTTAGGCATCACATTGTACTGAGTAACAAGCACACCAAACTGACTGGAGTTATTGTCGTTGTAACTTGCATTTCAAATCACGGTACATTGGAAATCTACAAAAGAACCAACTCTGTCGCGTATGCCTTGTCATGGTCGTGACTATTTGTTCACACAACAGAAAACAGCTAAAATGATTGCCCACGTAAAAATAGAGGTCTGGTTACCAGTCCATATATCACTGCCACGCCCCACGGCAGATGTCTGGCTCGATAGATACGTTCCCAATCTCCAACCAATATAATATATATGCCCTTGAAAAATACTCCCATATGGATAATAACGATAGTTCAGAAGAATTCGTGGAAGGTTTGACTTGGCTGAAACTACAATACAGCCCAAGAAGCCATCACACATTCTATTGAGGAAATGGAATAAACCCACTGCGCCTTATGACAAATCGTCCGTACAGATATTGGCCCCGGTGTGCAGTGGGATTGGCCGCACTCTATGTATTCCGGAAAGCAAAACTATTCAATCACTTTTGCGTAAATTCAAAAATTGAGCAAACCTCTGCTCGTTGAATGCGTCTCCGTTGGACGACAGCTTCTTATTCATCAACGATCAAGGTAATTTAACACGGATCCGGGCACACCACGTGACTCCAGAGCTATGCTTTGTTTGTCGAGGGGTAATTCTCGATTGATCGGAATCATCAGGCAACTGGCATCGCATCTGTCGTCATAATGCATCCGCAATCAACTTATCGGATGGCTGATTGCGAATTAGTTGCGTCCGGTTTGAGTAACCACGTTCGGTCAATACCATAAATTCATCGTATTATCGCTCTGTATCTTTTTTTAGCTTCGTATGTCCAACAGGGTTTTCTTTTTTGTTTTCATCTCGTACCGGCAACAATAAGTTATTTGATTTAACAAAGGCAACAAAATTAGGCGGGCTCGCTGACCGACTGATGAGTACCAGGGAATCAATAGGGTTTTTTCTCACCAGACTGTCGAATACATATATATATATAAGTATATATATATATATATATATATATATATATATATATATATATATATATATATATATATATATATATATATATATATATATATATATATATATATATATATATATATATATATATGTGTGTATATATATTGTTGTATATACACACATATGTATACATACTGTATATATATATACATATATATCCATATATATATACACACATATATATATATATATATGTGCGTGTGTGTGTGTGTTTGTGTGTGCATGTGTTTGTGTGTGTGAGTGTATGTGTGTGTGTGTGTGTGTGTGTGTGTGTGTGTGTGTGTGTGTGTGTGTGTGTGTGTGTGTGTGTGTGTGTGTTTGTGTGGGCACATACCCATACATATGTACGCACACGCGCGTCTTAATCTGGTTGTCGTTATGATGAACATGCCGACAACTTCACATACACAGTGACCAAAGATACTACTAGACAAAGATATCCGACTCCCCGTCTATTCCGTGTGACACAATGCTCTAGAGGCGCTCCAAACGGTCCGTCACCTTAAACTCATTCTATGCACCATGGACGCCAGCCGAGCGCGCTGGGATGGCAGCGGCTCGTATTGTGCGGCCATAAACTGCTTCCATTCCCGAAAATGGCACAGACACATAGTGTCAAAATATTCTTAATGTAGTTTTGAATACTAAGCAGCATTCATTGTAAATAGTCGGCCTTGTAGTTTGTACCTTAACATGATTAGGTACCATTTTTGGGGGGGTAACCAAGTAAATGTACATTTACACCTGTCTGTGTTTATAATGGCAATGGAAATGTGTCCTGGCATTTATTAACTACCATCAAGTGTGATGGTGAAAGGATTTAATAGAGCAACTTTGTTTTGTCATCTGTGTGATTAATCACGATATTGTATGGTGTGGGGGTCCACTATCAGCTTTCAAAAACAAATTAGAATGTATCGATCGCCGGGTCAGTGATTTGAGTCACTGTCGGTGGGCCCTAATAATACATGCAAAAAGGGACTGTCAGGCTGTCTGGCAAGCACTGATGTCACAGACTTAGCTCCGGTCGAAGGGTAATATAAGTATATACCCATACGTATTGTAGGGCTATCATAGGCAAGGCACTCGCCCCTGGTGTTTTGATGATCTGATGCCATCTACAGTGCGGATGTGAGAGATCGAAAGTAGTAAATAGCGCGGCGCTGACAGAGGCGGAGTTTCTTTGCCTAGGGCTTTCACTGACTGTCAGTTCTTTTGATAATCGGGAAAAAATGCCAACAAAAATAAAATCAAATGTTCTTGAGATAGAGATTTAGCTATTTTGTTTCATTCATTTATTTGACATGTTCAATTTACGTTGATTTGAGCTATTTGAGAAAACGGGGAAGACAAATATGTAGCAGGATCAACGACCGTCTTCGGCAATTGTTTTAGTCATGGAAACTCACCGTGCGGCGGCGCCACCGTATGTGTGTCACGGCTGAGAGGCCCCAAATGACAGGAGTCGGATATCTTTGTCTAGTAGTATCTTTGCAGTGACACCCGAGTCCCTTTAGGATACACGACAACCTCTTCATTTGGACCACTTCTGGTAGAGCTTGCATTAGGAACTACGGAAACAATCCATGTCGGTGATAGATCGATCTCCGTTACAATGCCAGTATTAACAGGCATCTGTGCGCAATTGATCAGATACAATAATCATCTTCCTGTCCACCACATACCTCACTCACCACACACCTCACTCACTACACACCTCACTTACCACACACCTCACATCACACCTCATTCACCACACACCTCACTTACCACACACCTCACTTACCACACACCACACTCACCACACACCTCACTTACCACACACCTCACTTCACACCTCATTCACCACACACCTCACTTACCACACACCTCACTTACCACACACCTCACTCACCACACACCTCACTCACCACACACCTCACTCATCACAACCACACTCACCACACACCTCACTCACCACAAACCTCACACACCTCACTCACCACACACCTCACTTCACACCTCACTCACCACACACCACACTCACCACACACCTCACTCACCACACACCTCACTCATCACACACCACACTCACCACACACCTCACTCGCCACACACCTCACTAATCACACACCACACTCACCACACACCTCACTCACCACACACCACACTCACCACACACCTCACTCACCACACACCTCACTCATCACACACCACACTCACCACACACCTCACTCACCACACACCTCACTCATCACACACCACACTCACCACACACCTCACTCATCACACACCTCACTCACCACACACAACACAAACCACACACCTCACTCACCACACACCTCACTCACCACACACCTCACTTACCACACACCTCACTCACCACACACCGTATCGCACACCTCACACACCTCACTTGCCACACACCGCAATCACTACATACCGCACACCACATCGGTAGTGTTTGCCTGTAGGGTCAATTTCGGAGTGGGGAGTGCTAGCGCGTAAAGGATGTGTTCGTAAAAGGAGTGTTTTCGTGTAGGGAGTGTTTTCGTGTAGGGAGTGCCCGCGGGTAGGGAATGTTATCGTGAAGGGAGTGTTTTCGTGTAGGGGAGTTTTCTTGTGGAGTGTGTTTTCGCATAGGAAATTTCATCGTGTAGGGAGTGTTTTAGCATTGGGAATGTTATTGTGTAGGGAGTATTTACGTGTAGGGAGTGTTTTAGCATAGGGAATGTTATTGTGTAGGGAGTATTTACGTGTTCGGGGTGTTTTAGCATAGGGAATGTTATTGTGTAGGGAGTATTTACGTGTTCGGAGTGTTTTAGCATTGGGAATGTTATTGTGTAGGGAGTATTAACGTGTTCGGAGTGTTTTAGCATAGGGAATGTTATTGTGTAGGGAGTGCTAGCGCTTAAGGGATGTGTTCGTGTAGGGAGTGTTTTCGTGTAGGGAGTGCTAGTGCGTAGGGGATGTGTTCGTGAAGGGAGTGTTTTCGTATATGGAATGTTATCGTGCAGGGAGTGTTTCCGTGTTGGGAGTGTTTTAGCATAGGGAATGTTATCGTGTACGGAGCATTTTCGTGTAGGATGTGTTTCCGATGGGTAAGGAGATCTCACCTCAAACTAGAACTCACCGCCCATTAACACGCACCACACACCAATACTACATACAAACGCAGAAAACACATCCACCCCCCACCACCCATCAGCCCCTCGAGTTACCATGACCACCATTCTACGCTAAGCTTCCCTCGTCATCACCCCATGACACCTCGGCATGCAACCGTCCCATTCTGACACCAATAAACACCAACCAAGCGTCCACTTAAGTCCTCTTGCCAATCGACCACAGATTGCAGAGTGCGTCTATCATCGCTCGGCTGCCTCCGATATTTAAAGACCAGCCAGTCAAACTTAAACTCTGCGGGTCGATACCCGGACGACTGAAGCCCCAATACCGCTGCCATGTCCGTGAACTAAGCTTCTTTTAACACGGATTATTTGCTGTCGCTAAGAGAGTGAAACTCTAACCCCGCGGAGTCAACAACGAGCTTATTCAAGATAGAAAACTGGAGATATAGCATTGGGTTCCTGTGGAATCTCACGCGGAATGTCGTGAACTTGATGAACGTTTTAAGGAAGATATGCGTGGATATTCATGTTTTCATTGTCAACGACTGCATTTTTAGATCATTGACTGTGACAATGATAAATTTGTAAGTTATCGTGACTCATGTTTACACCGACGTGTGTAGGATAAGACGCCTGTGTTCGGCCTTCCTCGTTCTCGCGTGACTTGCTGTCTGGCAGTTTATCGGGATTATGAGGTAAGCCTACAAATAGGATTAATAACTAACGTCCGAGACGTATCTCAAGATTGGCCACGTCACCAAACGGAAATCCAATATCATTTTTATAGACAGGATAAGGAAAGAATCATTAAGCAACACCTGACCGACTGCCTGCACTACGTCTGACAGAATCCCTTAAACAACACCTGACATACTGCCTGCACTACGTCTGACTGAATCCCTTAAACAACACCTGACAGACTGCCTGCACTACGTCTGACTGAATCCCTTAAACAACACCTGACAGACTGCCTGCACTACGTCTGACTGAATCCCTTAAACAACACCTGACAGACTGCCTGCACTACGTCTGACTGAATCCCTTAAAACACCTGACTACGTCTGACTGAATCCCTGACACTGACAGACTGCCTGCACTACGTCTGACTGAATGACAGACTGCCTGCACTACGTCTGACAGAATCCCTTAAACAACACCTGACAGACTGCCTGCACTACGTCTGACTGAATCCCTTAAACAACACCTGACAGACTGCCCTGCACTACGTCTGACTGAATCCCTTAAACAACACCTGACAGACTGCCTGCACTACGTCTGACTGAATCCCTTAAACAACACCTGACAGACTGCTGCACTACGACTGAATCCCTTAAACAACACCTGCACTACGTCTGACGAATCCCTTAAACAACACCTGACATACTGCCTGCACTACGTCTGACAGAATCCCTTAAACAACACCTGACAGACTGCCTGCACTACGTCTGACTGAATCCCTTAAACAACACCTGACAGACTGCCTGCACTACGTCTGACTGAATCCCTTAAACAACACCTGACAGACTGCCTGCACTACGTCTGACAGAATCCCTTAAACAACACCTGACAGACTGCCTGCACTACGTCTGACAGAATCCCTTAAACAACACCTGACAGACTGCCTGCACTACGTCTGACAGAATCCCTTAAACAACACCTGACAGACTGCCTGCACTACGTCTGACAGAATCCCTTAAACAACACCTGACAGACTGCCTGCACTACGTCTGACTGAATCCCTTAAACAACACCTGACAGACTGCCTGCACTACGTCTGACTGAATCCCTTAAACAACACCTGACAGACTGCCTGCACTACGTCTGACAGAATCCCTTAAACAACACCTGACAGACTGCCTGCACTACGTCACTACGTTAAACTGACAGACTGCCTGCATCCCTTAATCCCTTAAACAACACCTGACAGACTGCCTGCACTACGTCTGGCTGAATCCCTTAAACAACACCTGACAGACTGCCTGCACTACGTCTGGCTGAATCCCTTAAACAACACCTGACAGACTGCCTGCACTACGTCTGACAGAATCCCTTAAACAACACCTGACAGACTGCCTGCACTACGTCTGACAGAAACCCCGAAACATGTCTTGACAGACTATCTGTACTATGCTTGACAGACTGTAAAAATGACTGATAGAATGCATGTAATTCCTCAAACACACTACGTGTCAAATGCCCATCAGACAATCTTTGATAGCGCTTTGAGGTTGTATGTGAAACGCTGACGAACTGCCAATAAAATACACGACAGGCTGCATCAAGACGCTGCCAAGAAGCTGCCTTGAAATGCTTGATAAGTTACTTGTCACCCAGGATATGCTGCACGCCATTAAAGCAAAGAGCTTATAGGTCCGCTAAGACGATTTACTCCAAATAGCTGTGCGGTGAGTGCGCAAACGAGCGAACCACACGCGCGTCATCAGTAGACTCTACCATGAAATCAACTAAAGCACGTGGGACTGTTGATCCAATGTGGTTTTAAGAGACGCTTTGACAAAGCACCACGCTGCTTATAGGTGGCGTGTACACATAATTCCTCGGGGTCTCACGAGTGAGCCCTCTTAGCGTAGCTATCAGCTCTTTGGACAATGTACCAATATCTGACCAGGAAAGGTTGTGATGGGTGGCGAGCAGTTGTAGGTTACGCAAATGTACCATAATATCTCTGGCTGTTTGATTTTCATTCAGAGATTATGGCGTACGACACAATAATTGACAGGCACGATATCGCGTCGTGACCGTTATCATCAAACAGGTTTCTCGTGATTCTTCCCCAACTCACGTTTTATTCTATAATGCTTATTTGTCCTCAACTTTGATAATTGACAAATGTTCAGAGGGTCAATATTCGTCGCCGTTTCAGGGAGCAGCCGTTAAGCGTCTTGTTTAACGCTCATCATTCCACTAGGTTCATGGACGGTGTGGCCTCGTCCGCCCACATTACTGCATCATTCTTGTCAACTTGGGCCTAATCTGCTGCCAAATTGATGTGGCGTAATTGATGACATCATCTCTTGAATGTAGTAAAATTGATGGGTATGATCCAGTGAATGTGGTGCAATTGATGATATGATCCAATGAATGTGGTACAATTGATGATATGATCCAATGAATGTGGTACAATTGATGATATGATCCAATGAATGTGGTACAATTGATGATATGATCAAATGAATGTGGTACAATTGATGATATTATCCAGTGTATATGATTGAGTTTTTACGTCAGTTTTAATATGATGTGATTGCTAGCGTCATGCGCTGTGTGACCTTATCTCGTTAACGTCACCCCACGAATGAGACGCGATCGATTACTCCTCGTAGCTCTACCGGCGATGAATGGATGAATCAATAGAGGAAGCAGGTCCACTGCAGCCGTTGTTCTCAGACGTACACACTACGTCTGTCACCTGACCGTGAGTGGAGGAGGCAGGTGACGATTGCTATTGATTATGTCCCTGCCTCTACCTCTGTTCCCGTCGGCTTTTGTCCTCCTCTCCCCACTCATGCAGTGTCACGTGCTGTTGTACTTAGCAAACATGTTACCTACACTTCAGACATGCGACTATTGATTTTAATTACCCCAGCCAATCAGTGCAACATTGTCAGGTGCGACTGACTTGCTGCACCATTTGTAGGTCGGGTTGGGCTGCAGTGTGTTTAGGGTGGTAGCTGAAGCTGGGACGTGTTGGAGCTGAGGCGTGTTGAAGCTGGGGCGTGTTTAAGCTGGGGTGATTGGAGCTGGGGCGTGTTGAAGCTGAGTCGTTTTGAAGCTGGGGCGTGTTTAAGCTGGGGTGATTGGAACTGGGGCGTGTTGAAGCTGGGGCGTGTTAAGCTGGGGCACGTTAAAGCTGGGGCTGGTTTGAGCTGGGATGTGTTGAAGCTGGGGCGTGTTGAGGCGGAGATTTCTTGGAGCTGTGGAGTGTTGAAGCTGGGGCGTGTTGGAGCTCGGGCATATTGAAGCTGGGGCGTGTTTATGCTGGGGTGATTGGAACTGGGATGTGTTGAGGCTGAGATGTGTTGAAGCTGGGACGTGTTGGAGCTGGGATGTGTTGGA
Source organism: Urechis unicinctus (assembly GCA_034190875.2). Lineage (NCBI taxonomy): Eukaryota > Metazoa > Annelida > Polychaeta > Xenopneusta > Urechidae > Urechis > Urechis unicinctus. The sequence continues at coordinate 7,133,617 of CM067358.1, read as the reverse complement.
CATAGGGCATGTTGGAGCTGAGGTGTGTTGAAGCTTGAGAGTGTTGGGGCTGGGGCGTGTTGAAGCTAGGATGTGTTGGACATAGGGAATGTTGGAGCTGAGGTGTGTTGAAGCTTGGGCGTGTTGAGGCTGGGGCGCTTGAAGCTGGGGCGTGTCGAAGCTGGGATATGTGTAATCTGGGGCGTGTTGGAGCTGTGAAGCTGTGGAGCTTTGGCGATTGGAGCTGGGGCGTGTCGAAGCTGGGATGTGTTTAATCTGGGGCGTGATGTAGCTGGAAACCTGTGGAGCTTTGGCGATTGGAGCTGGGGCGTGTTGACGCTGGGATGTGTTTAATCTGGGGCGTGTTGGAACTGGGATGTGTTTGATCTGGGGCGTGTTAAAGCTTGGGCGTGTTGAAGCTGGGGCGATTGGAGCTGGGGCGTGTTTGGGCTAAGGCGTGTTGGAGCTGGGGCGATTGGATTTGGGGCGTGTTGGAGCTGTTAGTATTAGTGTTGGGGAATATGGGCATGAGAATCCGATCCGCTTACTCGCCACAATCTGCCAACAAAATAATCGATTGCATTGTCGGCCTGATACCTTAATAAGCGGATCCAACTTATCCGCCCAATTCGTGTTTATCTTTTATAACCCGGACAGATCATTGGATCCCGTGAATTGACCATTGATGTGGCAGCGCTAACTATGAATACGTCGCTGTCACGTTTGTCATTCCCATCCCCACCACTGATGCCTCCGAGTATTCACGCTCCAACCTTTTGGTCTAAAGCTATTGGCAATTTGGGCTGGTGATGAAAAATAGAAGAGGCGTCTAGGAATAAGAAAACAGCTTATATCACAGGATCATGCGTCGAAATAGAAGAGGCGTCTAGGAATGAGAACAGCTTATATAACAGGATCATGCGTCGAAATAGATGAGAACTGCCATTGAACAATCGAGGGTTCGTTCCACACACTTCGTGGCAAAAACAGTGGTATCTAAATCTGTATGCGGACTAGTCTTCACTGCTGTCTCACTGCGTGTAGGTGCGGTATGAACGTGTCTTCATTGTGACGTCACAACCGATGCATACCTGCATTCATTATCCATGGAATCGTGGGTGGTCACGTAGATGATTAGGAGGTCTGCGTTCGTTTTCATCACCTGAAGGGTTTCTGTTTACAGGTGCGCATGTTCGAAGTAATTACTTGGCTTTATTGTTCGCTTTTGGTCGTGTTCTGGCAAGCTAACCCCACCTGATACATCACGTGATTGATTAAACACCTGACACGCACCATAATATTGCTACAAATTTAACCCTGATAAGAAGCCGATATCGAGGTTGTTTTGTGTTAACAACAAATAGGCTTCTTTGATTGTATGGCACAGCCGGCTTTTTGAGGAGATTGCTCTTGTGGTGAGGTGGTTTTTTATGTCTCACTTCAGTTGGAGTTGTAAAACTACACGTTACCCTACTTCCATTTCGAGTTGTATGAAGTGGCAAATGAGAGGAGTGTCGGTATAACTTCTGTTATCAATACAGGTGCTCCATGTTGAGTCGTGTGATGTTCTCGGTTTGAAAGGGTTACCTTCGTATTGCAGACACTTGTTGAATATTGATCCCCACTTTGTGAGTATCAAACATGAGTTACGATTCAACCCACGCCTTGATCACCCCTTTATCTATCCCAACCCCTAGGAGAGAATCTAGCCTATGATTGAATCAGGGGTACCCAGCAATAATGGCGCACTCTTGACCCATTTCATGTTGACATTAGCTCACCCAGGGCAACATCCACCCCAACCCCTTACGTGACATCTGTCCGTGGCATGAGAACTTTCTCTGTTGATATTCGTTGCACGCGCTGATCAGATCATCTCAGACAGGATCGGTCACTCAGTGCCTAATCAATCGCTTGCTGTAAGAGGATAGCGATTGGATCACAGCTATGCTGACCGGCGTGGACCGGAAGCTACTCAGCCATGTACATGGCGCGAGAGACTCTCAGCCTCATTATACCGAGAAACTAAAAAAGCAATCCGGCTCACGGGGATTGATTAATGAACTTTACGGTAAGATTCTATTTCCATTGCATTGACCCAGATATTGTAATCAAATCTCAACCATATTTGGCAACTCACCATCTCATATATCGGTAAATTATGCAGGAAGGTTTAAACATGTCAAGCGCCATGTCGTTGACTTAAGTCAATTTGGCAGGCTCGTTTACTGGTGTTACATACCACTTTTAAACAGGAACCCTGCCAATTTGCAAACCAACACACTCCTGATTACCTGACTACTCTCGTCTGTCAATAAATATGACAAATCTACGATAAATAATTGCATCACTGACCGGACGCTATTGTATGCACCGAGGTGTCTCAACAGCAATAAATACCTCTCTACCAATGACGTTCGTGTTGCACTCGAAATGTTACGCTCAGATCTCGTTGACGCGTTGTCGTCCACTTGGCTACCGTTTCGCCATGTAACAGTCTGGAATCGATTCTTTGATAAGCTATATCGGTAGCTGAATTGACTAGCCGCTTATGATCCCTGGATTACCCTCGGGGTTGTCGAAGTCGCTCGATACACAGAGCTCGATGTGGTATGAAGAAACCTTGCGGTGTAAGCGCTACAGAGGCAATAATGAAGCCGGACCTGCCAATGACAACAATGCTCTGACGTCATGAACAACACTGCTCGGTCCAATATGAGATTTACTCCCCGAGTCGTGGATAAATCCTCCAGCAGTAACAACACAATCTTGTAAATGATATAATAAAAATAATATTCGAAAGTAAGAATTTTATTAAGCAATGTGAATTATTATCATAAACATAACTAAAGAAGAAGTGCGTTATTCTCTTGGGAGCTGTTGATTAAGCTCCATATCATACCATTAGCTCTCTGTGATGGCATTAACTGTATGTGAAGGCATTAGCTCTCTGTGATGGCATGATCACAGGTAGTTAGTCTTGATATATACCAAATGTCAGGGTAAAGTGTGTCTATTATTTACTCAGAGCCTCTGAAAAACTAAAAACAATTGCTGACATTTAAGGCTTCATAAATATTCATGAGCGGTATACACTCAGCCCGACTGACAAGAGGTCACAGGGGTTAAGTCCGCTCACTGCAGGCTGACTTCAATCTCTAGGGAAAGTTCGATGGTCTGTCGACATAATCTCCGCGTCGTCGTCTAACCGCTCTTGATAAGGTAAGAGCCATTTCAGACTAGTCCAGGATAAGATTGGTTGTGGGCTGTCAGCGTTCTGTTGAGAGCGTGTGTATTAGAATAACTGTGATCCGCAAGTCGTGCATCCTTTACTAGTGGTTTGACTCGCTGTAGGGTGAGTATCTGTCAAGTAATTACCGGGTCGTTATCTTTACGTCAGTGGGAACGTGTACGGTGATTCGGACCAGGTGTGGCGCTATTTGGTGAGTAAAGGCAGACGTTGTGTCACTGTGATGTAGATGGCCTCGCCAAAACAAACTTACAAGAACGGATATATATCGCATTTACGGATACTAGCGATAACGGATACCTGCCGATAACATACACCTGTCGATAACGGACACCTGTTCCGTGTCTTGAGAATTCGTAGCAGAGAGGTCGAAAACGAATACCTGTCGTTAACGGGCACCTGTTAGAAGTCCTCTCGTGTGACCGTACTAGAGAGGTGCCATTGTCAGCGGCGTGGGCGCGTGCAGGTCGGCTGGCGCGTATGTGTGTGGAATCCCGTGCTGTTCAGTGGCAATTACCTGTGGAATGGGATGTGTCTAAGTGAAAGGTGATAACTAATTAACGTGTCACACACGTAAACAGTGGGCGGCTGGAGGCCTCAGGTGTATTGTCTTGGAAGGCACGAATGTGGCTCGTGTTGCGCCTTGAAGAGTTGAACTGGGTGCAACTCGTGTGGAAATATTCTCGTCAGTAAAAAAATTTCCACCTATCATTTAGGGGTGTTTTCCAACATCTGTCGCCCCCGCTTAATTCCATATCATGCCGTGTGGGATGCTGTTATTTGTCCGTTATGTCTGACGTCAGCTCGTCAAGAAACATGTTCTTATAGGTGAGGTAGAGGAAGATTGGTTTCCAATAAGACTTGTCTATAAACATGTAGGATGGGCGCGTTAGAAATTCACACTACAGCTGCATATATACATATCTTATGCTATTCATGACAGGGTTGGCCTTAAATTTTATATCATTGTTTATGCTTGACGCTAATTGACGGGGTATTGAGGTACATCGCGTGTTGTCACCACTTACTATTATTAGTTATTGGCACGCACGCTGACAAGGGCGTGTCAATAACAAATTCAAGAAGTCAAGCTGGGAATTGTCTCGTTCCCTTACGTACTTTACACGAGACGAGCGTGCTCATATCGAACATAGTATGGTTTTAAGGCTGAATTGGTTAGCGTGCTTTGTATGCAAACCAATGTGTAACCACGTGGGCGTGTATACCTACTGTTTTCAAAGAGCCACTTCATGTCATACTTAATGGTTTTCTGGGAAGTTGTCGGGGCGTGACCCCAAAAAGTCACGCCCTCTTCTGACTAACCGCACGGCAATTACTCTTATCAACTGAGTTATTATAACCCTATACTCTAGCTGACATTTGCTGGTATAGTTGACGGATTTCATGGTTATAACGGGTTGTTGCTGGATGTCTATTTCGCTGTCAACATATATAACGTTTATGGTTCTCTCGGCTGTTATTTCTGATAATGTCCACACCTTTTATTGGTTACTGTTTTTGGTCATTTGTCCTGTCTGTGTTCTATGACAAAAGGGGCCTTCACATTCTCGGGTTTCCGTCGCGGCCGCTAGGAGGGCCACCGTCGCGCGCAGGCTGACTGTCAAGCTGTCAACGCTTTGTTCGCGCTTTACCAGTTGCTGTTTTAAGTTCCTGCGTTGTTGCGAACATTATTGTTGCGTGTTTCTATAGCTGTTAAGGACATCAAAGATGTCGACGAAGGTGTCAAACGTATTCTGAACTTCGCTTAAGTTTATCTGATTGCTGTCACGTCACAATGAGCACATTTGAAACAGTTCTCAAACACAGAGATTATCATAAAATAGTGAATCTACAGTCGTCTGGAGAGTATTCTGCAAGAATATCAGTATTCACCCGATATCATTTCGAAGTTAGCGTGCGTGACTGTAGCCACACCATGTCATCACTGTCCCCTTCTTAGTGGAAAGTACCCCAGCTGAAAACTTTTCTCAAAGACAGGGGAATCCCTTGCTCGAGTCATAAGAAAAGCTCGTAGAATTAGTAAGAAATGCCTGCACACCGTAAATATGGTGGACTTGGTCGGGGAAGATGATGGAGAGCATATTTACAATGAATGAAGAACTGTTAGCATAGAGGGTCTTCAAGTCAATTCCCCAGACCCTAACTAATATTTAACTTAAGAAAGTTGAATACAGATATGTCACACATCTCATTAATCTGTATAAATACCTACGAAGACTTGCTGGTATAATATTAACTTTGTGTTTTGTTTTATGCCTTGAAGTCCACTTCGGCGCAAGTAAACCTGGGCATGGTTGCTTTCCACGAAGTCTATATAGTCTATAGAACGATATTCCTAAACAATTTCTCCCAAATAAAACCAATATCAAACATAAAACGACGAATATTCACCACAGCTTAAATCTCTACGTTCCGCGTCGTGTATTGCGTTTGTGTTTTAGAAAAAACATGCCCCTGTTTCCGGTGGAAAATCAGTATCGCCACCTAGCGGCCGCGACGGAAACCCGAGTATGTGAAGGCCCGTATTCTTGAAGTGTTCACAGCTTTCTATGCTGCTCACAGTGAAAACGTTCACTGGTGGTAATTAAGCAATAGCATCGAGCGGTTACAACAAATACATTACCCAGCGTTCCACTGCTAGATAATATTTCTGTGTTAAGTCCTTAATGATATAGTTGTCCTTGTTTGGTTTCAGATAGATATGATAGCTGCGTAGGCACCAGAAATTCAACATGGCGGCTGCGTTAAGCAGACGGGTCCAGGAGCAGAACAGCATGACGAGCCCTATGGTTCAGATGGGGTTTGAGGGCTCCAGACACATGATCCCTCAACGTCTTCCCTCCGCCAGGAAGGAACGCACGGTCGCCCTCAGGGTCATCGACCTCAACGAATGCACCATAGAACAAATACAGATGATGGCTCCGCATCTCAAACGGCTCGACCTCTCTAATCTCCGCTTGGAAACGCTGGATGAAGAGGTGATAGCTCCGTTAGAGAACTTGGAGAGACTCAACATTGGTTTTAATGATCTCACCGACTCTGGATTACCGCCATCTTTAAAAACTCTGGAAAGTTTAGTAGAGTTGTCCATTAATAATAACAAATTACGCACCTTCCCAAAAGCCGCGCGGAGGCTGAAGAATCTCACAAGGTTGAAGTTAGCATTTAATGGAATAACATCTCTGGAGGGCGTCGAAAAACTCAAGAAAATGCAAGTATTAGACGTGGACAATAATGAGATAGATGAACTCAATAAAGACTTCTTTCACCAACTGAAAAAGCTGGAAATTATACAATGTGGTTATAACAGGATCAAAGAGATCCCGAGTGACGTGCGTAACTTACGTCATCTCCGGGATTTGGATATATCCAACAACAAACTGACCTATCTTCCACCGGAAGTGCTCCTGCTTCCCCGAATTGAAATCCTGTCAGCCGGTGGCAACCAGATTTCGCGAATCCCGTCCATCAATGTGAAAAGCTCCGTCAAAAGAAAACTGAACTTCATTGACCTGAATGAAAACAATCTATCGAAATTCCCCGGCCATTTGATTTTTATGACGGATCGGTTAGATCTGAGTCGGAATCGGATTCGTGCTATCCCTGGCTCGCTCATCCAGAAGTTAGACTGGGGTACGGATAAGACGCTCATTATGGATGATAACCCTCTCGTGTCACCCCCGCATGACGTCTGCGCATGTGGCATCAAAGCTGTCATACAGTACTTTCAAGAAGCCAAAGCGGATATGAAGATATTCCAGGGCTTGAAGATCCTCGTACTGGGCGCCAGTGGCCAAGGAAAAACGAGCCTTGTGCAGACGCTGGTCGACCAGCAGTCCAGGCTGACAGGGGACGAGAGAACCATGGGTTTAGACGCGTACGACTTCACCATCGATCTCGACGAAGACGAAGCCGACACACCGGTGAATTACGCGCCCTCCCAGCCGTCCGATGACAGCAGTGACGTCAGCAGCATGACTGGAGTGAATGACGATGATTCCGGGGCCAGTAGTGTACCCAGCGCCTTCGCATCCCGTATCCTAAACCTCTCCTTATGGGACTTTTCTGGTCATCAGCGCTACACCTACCCTCATTACATATTCCTCCAACAATCAGCGCTGGTGATGCTCGTATTCAGTATGCCAGAGTATTCTAAAGACAAGTTCTACTCGCTCATCGGTTTCTGGATCGATCTCATTATTGCCAAGTCTAATTCAATAGTCATACTGCCCGTCGGTACACACAGAGATAAAGTTCCCAAATCGAAAGTGAAGTCCATCTGCCAATCGGTAACCAGAGAGATTCACGAGTACCTCGAGGCACACAAGGCGTCAATTGAGAAAGAAATCGCCAAGATAGAGAGTAAACCCCACATTTCTCCTGCTCTGTCAGAGCAACTCAAGCAGTACATCGCTTTACTCCGAGTGCAGTATAAAGTTTACGACGAGGTCATACCCATGACCTCTACGGGTGCAGATGACCTTGACAAGCTGGTCAAAGCTATCAAGGACATGGCAATAGATAGCGAATTCTTCCCTAACGTCATGAGGACGATTCCGAGCTTGTGGGGAGAGGTTGAGAACTACGTCGAGGAGCGTGGCTACGCCCTAAATATGCCCGTCCTCACGTGGGACGCGTACGTCGGTGAAATCACGGCTAAGTTCGGGATGAAGCACTTGATGGAACAGATCACACAGTACCTCCATGACACCGGCAAAGTGCTCTGGTTCTCTGAGCATCACTTCCTCCGAGATTACGTCATCATGCGGCCATCTTGGTTGGCCGACGTCTTCCGCCAGGTGTTCCGTCATGACGTATCCGAAATGGATTATTCCATCGAGGAGAGCTTCAAGACGCTCGGTATATCTACCAGCAAGTTTGAGAAGCTTAAATCGGACGTGTTGGAAGAGGGAGTATTCGATAAAGATTACCTCAAAAGCCTCTGGTATTGCCTCACCAACACGGAACTCAATAAACCCGTCCACGAGATCATCTCCCTCCTCGTGGAGAAGTTTGAAGTCGGTTACGGCCTGACGAAGACGCCCTCTAGGGACCGTGAGAGACTGCACTCTGCCGTGTCGAGAACCGGAAGTGAACACTCGACTCTGGAACGAGCCGATTCCGTCAACACCAACCGATCTGTCCATTTCAACCGGCGTGGCTCTGTGGCGCCGTCCGAAAAGTCTGATCACGGTGAGAAATCAGACTCCGTGACGACTCCCAAACGCTCATCCCCCAAAACAGACAAAACGACAACACGACAGCATTCACCAAAGTCATCGTCCCCTGGCTCCGAGAGACGGAACAGCCGTCCGCATTCTCCGAGGAATTCGAGAAGTTCTCGCACAAACCCGTTTTGGCCACCGTTTATCAATTCCCGAAATTCATCCCGCCGGGTTTATTTGATAAGCTGGTCGTACGATGTCAGAGACCGGAGTTTGATTTCTTCATGATGTTCCACTGGAAGTCTGGAATGTACGGGAAGCAGCGAGAAAAGCCGACTCGCTTTTCTTACAGCGCATCGAGCACGAGGAAGGTGGTACGTGCGTGCGGGCCGAGGTGCGGCTTGAGGACGTGCCTAATGAGACGGGTGATAGGGAGTCTGAGGTACTCTGGTCAGTCATGTTACCTTTCCTCAAAGACACTGAGGATATCATCAGTAAATTCTCAGGTAAGAGAGCTAACGACTGTTGTTGAGAGATTGCATGTTATTAGCTAGGAGATTGAACGTCATTTGAGAGAATGAATGTCTGTTGAATTATCTATGGCAAGTGAGAAAATGAAAATCATGTGAAAGATTGAATGTCAGGTGAGATTGCATATCATGTGAAATAATTTATATCAGACTTAGCATCAGGTGATTGAATCTCTAATCCGGTCACTTTCTATGTTGATGTATAATAGTACTTAATCCGGCATTGGTTATTGTATTGGGAGAGTGAGAGTGCCAAGTGCCACTCAGAATGATTTATTCCGGGTCAAGGACGCTTATGTTGCATTGTGCGAATGTACAAGCTGCTGGGATCAAACTCGCTGGTCCATAAAGAAGAGCATAAATTATGTACAGAGATCAAAGGAAAAGAGAAGATTGCACAAGGAGCAACAAAGATAGGGCAATGGATTTATGGGATATCCCGAGGAATAGAGTGGGGGACAAACGAGGGGTAGGGGAGGTTAATAATAAGAAAATGAGTTGTGAGTGGTGGAGATGTTGATGGTGACAAGCACAGAGGATTATGATTCTCTATATCGAGGTAGATTTACGAAAAACACAAGATTATGTTATGAATAGATAGACCCGCTCAGAAGCACCCGTACAGTTATTGATATAGAGATTGGAAAAGGAGTCTATATTGAGGGAGAGAATTTAGACAGGAATGCAATCAGGGAGCGAAATAATGGCATGATTTCACCCCATTCCCTGCTTCTAATAACCTCCTCCCCTTATGATCGCACGGTGCAGGTGCCCGGTGGTGCGTTACGTCGAGTGCCCCCACTGTCATCAGATGACCTTCCTGGGAGAGTGGCAGACCCCTAAAGAGTTACAGGGTATGACCTCCAAGGTGTGTGAAGGTTGCAAGGTCGACGTCTCCGCGGACTTCCTGATTCAACCCAAAGACCGGAAGAGAGGTTCGTAGTCTACATGAAATGTTGAACCGTAATGGTGTAATCGTCTATAAAACTTTTTTCAAGCTTTTTTTGCCGATTTTGAACCCCCCCCCCCCCATACGATCTATAACACTAGCCAAAAAAAAATAACCATAACACACCGTAACTCTAGCTTACACCCCTACCCCTCCCCAAACCCGAGCGTTACGCGATGCTTGGGTCGATAACATGTAATACGCTTTGGACCATATCTGACCAGATATTGCTAATCCTGATTGTTATAACACCATACATACATTGACGTCCACGTGATCGCTGTGTGTCACAGTCGAGGAGCTAATCCTACAGAAGAAACAGGTACAGGATGCTGAGAAGCGACATAAACTGGAGACGATGACGGAGGAAGATGAGGAGAAAGACAACAGGCGAGCCTCACCTACCAAGTCGCCATCATAACGCACCCACTGAGAGTAGCCCATCATAACGAAACAAATTCCCGAACCATTCATTGTTACTTGATAGCAATAGTTTGCACCAGGACTTTATTTATTCAAAACCTCTAAATAAACCGATTCGACTGAGTACGATAATTTTATATACTATGCGACTTAATTACCCGACATCTCATGTTATAATACACCAAGTTAAGATGATCTGTCATAATGTGTATATGTATATATAGTTATCTTTACAGGCAAGGAGGCCTGTAATTCCAATCTCGTTTCAAAAACAAAATGTCGTCTGTGATAACATGTGCTTTGTTTGCCGTATGTGATGTTAATGATATATTTTAAGGGGGATAAATATAGTCAATTAACCTGCAAAAATTATCAGGGAAGAGTGATATTACCAACATACAGGTATATATTGTGTAAAAGGACGTACTCAACATATGATATATCAATTTGCTTCTATATATACATAGCAGCAATGTTACCTGCTAAGCATGTGATCAATGACATATACATTCTTTAATATCATCTTCCTTTATCTCGTGATAACATGCTATCAGGTGGAGCCATATCTACAGGATTGGTGACCTAATTGTCAGTAACCTCACAGCCTTTTATTGGGGTATGACTGGATATTGACAGCTAAGGCCTGGTTCTAGTGATAAACATGTAATGTTTATGCATAATGGATTATGTCTAATATTGTGTTTCAATCATAATGTTCAAATATCTTCTAGGTTTCTGCAACAGGTATTTATTTATTATGATTAAACAATGACACTGTACACATTTGTAAAGTTGTTGTTATTGCTGTTTTGAGATCCCAAATGAAGAACTAAATGAGTAATTGCTTCATTTTTGTCATTGAATAATACCGCAAGACCCATCCTGATATGCAATTACATTCCTGAGAAACAAGGTTTAATGTTGGTAAAGGGTTATGTAAGCTGATATTTTGCTTATTGGTGAAACAAAAGTTCAAAATAACGGCATAAAAAAATATATTTATATATATATACATATATATATATATATATATATATATATATATATATATATATATAAATATATATATTTATATATATAACTGTTAACTGTAAACATCTGGAATTTGACGGAAGAAAGATTGTGAGGCTACTTAACAGGTCTCAAATAACATGGGAAAATGTGATTTCTTTCGAAATTAGGTGTAAACGACATCGATATGCGAAAGACGTCTGTTTCCGGCATATCTTCCGGTGTAGGTATGGCAACGCAGATGCGCATTGCTTGCAGTGGCCTACAGAAATGTCAGCATCAGTTCGTGGGATATAATTTGCACCCCTGTCAGTGGCCTTATGCGAACCCAAGAAGCACACCACTCACCCCCCCCCCCCCCCCACATCAGTTCCACTAACCCCGAGTCCCAACGCTTCAACGTAACTGAGATGACGTCACGACACACCTCACGAGCCTGCATGTTACGTGATATAGCCCCGTACTGATATGCACCGGGCATCTTCTCGTTGGCCCTCATGGACGCCATATTTACAGAGGCCTCACACTGCGAATCTGTTTGAGAAATTGACTCGACAGCAAACATGCGAAATGACATGATCACATGTTCATTTCCCAGGATGGCAATGATGACGTCATCAACAGAGATAAGACGGCCAGCAGTTCTATCGCAATATAAACACGGCGACTGTAGGGAACCATATCAAGACGACCATACCTAATTCTGCGCTGGATTGTTAGCATATGAATACAGTTTCGATAGATCTTTAAGTTTCTTTAAGCCTGACTGATCCCTTATTCGTCATGATGGGTGTAACTTGCCATGGAAGACATGGTGAAATGATAGCAGCTCTACATGAGCGCTTGGTTAGCTGTGGTAACCAGGTAACATGAAGACATAGTCCAGCATCCGGGCGGACCATGTTGTGATCAACACCTCATCTGCTATAAGGTCCGCAGCTAGGAGAAGGGGCAGGGTTACGGCGCGTGGGCACAGCCGTATTTCTGGAATACGAAGTACTTTGTTTTATTTTTTCATTTACCTTTTTTTACTAGAAATAGTTTAGGCTTCATTAGAGCGACGATATATGGCCACCTGTCGATCGATTTGGATGATAACAAATAGCGCATCGTGTCCTGAACCAATGGTCTCCTGGTGTCGAGATATCTCCCGAAGATCGATTCAGCGATTGTTTATTGCTCAGATGAATGGTCACACGTTCATGATTTAACACGATCATCAACTCAAGATCAAACCTAACGATATTTTATGAAAAGAACCTCACATATATTAGTGTCTGACCATGAAGAATGATACGACCATGAAGAATACTTGAATGTTTCAAGCCACTCAGAAGGGACATCAGGTATTGGCTACCTGTCGCATGATTCAGAAGATAACAGGTGGCACAGGCACCCCGTGCCCCTGAACCAATAGTTTCCTCGTTTCGAGATATCTCCAAATGATTGAGATATCTCCAAATTAGCTGATAACAATGACATCAGTGCCTGTTGATTTCGTCCTTACCTCGGGGAGTTGTTTCGAGCATTTCTTTCACCATCGAAACACTGATTATGACAATCAACCTATCAACAACCAATTTCATTTTCATTTTTGACTAAGAAAAACATTTTTAATAGCCCAACAACGACATTGAAATAAATTTGCAACATATCTCCTATCATCAAACATTGCTACAATCGAAAAGGTGTACACGTACACACGCACATGCACACATACACACACACACACACACACACACACACACACACACACACACACACACACACACACACACACACACACACACACACACACACACACACACACACACACACACACACACACACACACACACACACACACACACACACACACACACACACACACACACACACACATGAACACAGGTGTATTCGACACGCAAAACTTATAACCTGACTCATAAACCAGATTACACTCGAGGTCGTAATCAGCTACAGTACCCCAACAGGGGTGTATTTCATCCATCAGTAAAGTTATACACGATTCTGGGTTCGATGAAAAATATCGATCTAACAATAATAAAAAAATAAAGCACCACTGACAACAGATTTTACTACAACAAAACCAGTTGGTGGTGACAATGAAATTGTATTGAGTACGTAACGGACGAAGGAAAACGAATAGATATATCATTCACTCTGAATTCATCGCCGCAGCGCGTGAGAATTCCGCGCAGTAGCGACAGCTTTGTCATTGGCGTGTACAGGTCCTACAACGCAACAGCGGCATCGCTGATCCCAGAATACCGCGATGGTTGGCTTATTTCTGATCGCTTTAAGCTTTGCTTCAGCACAAAGTATTAGACCCCTTGGTAAGTCTATATATTGAGTGTCTAGGTGTTTAAAATCATACTAATAAAGTTATTTCATGAATCTCACACCGCGTCCAGGAACTTACGACATTGACGTGGATCAGATGTCGGTTTCCGGTATGTCATCCGGGGCTTCCATGGCGACACAAATGCACGTGGCTTACAGCGGCAAAATGAAAGGCGTGGGCATGTTCGCAGGAAGTATGTGTTTAATTAACAGTTACTCGCCCAATGTAATGGAATCTCCACTGCCAGTCTGCACCGGCAATCATGATATTTTGTAAGCATATTTAATCCAATGTATTAGTCATGTTCCCTTTAATATCTGTCTGTTTACGCGGGATGTGTTATCAGCGCCTTATTGGTGCGCAAGGGGGTCCTTGGCTACTTCAGTGGGCGCCTGTATGATGTGGCCTGCACAAATCAACATGCCCGCCATCCTCACGCAAACACAATCCTACGTCAACAGCGGTGATATTGACTCAACGACTAACTTAATAAACGACAAGATTTTCCTCTTCCACGGAACGCGTGATGGCATCATCGATCCAGGTCAGTGATGACGACAGTGCTGTCTGAGGGTTCGTCAAAGTAATGGAAACGCTTTTCAAATCTTTACAATAAACATCTATAGCATTAATTTCTTTCTACCATGAAAGTTAGAGGAACCTGTTTACAGCGATATCGTAATATATGGTAATTTATAAAAAGCCTTTTGTAGATGAAGTTAAAGGCTGATTTCATAGCTGAATCGACCATTCCAACAATCACACTATTGATTGATTGATCGATTGATTGATTGATTGACTTATTCTATGATTAATTTATATGCAGGTGTCTTGTCTCGAGTCCAGCAGTTCTACGAGAATTACGTCCCTTCAGAAAATATCCGAAATGTTTCAAACATTGCTGCAGCTCACGCTATGGTAGGTTACAGAATCCTAAATGATCCCTCAGCAATGATCCACAAAGATACAGCAAGTTCGACATGCACCTCCTTGTCATTACCCTCACTGAAGCAGAGAATAGTTAATTCACAGAATTTAAAACATCTTTTCATTCAGTTCACTTAAAACAGTTTATTAGCTCGGATTCTCCACGAGAAACTTTGTTTGGGTCTCAATGTTGTTGACTGCATCACTCGAATATCAGCACATTGAGCTGAAAACAAGGCTAAGTACGTGTCAAAATGTTAATATGTAGCTAAACTGATGCTATGTGTCGACCCTGTGCCAGCCAACGTCCCATTACGGACAAGCATGTAACGCGGAACAGTGGCCCTATATTAACAACTGTGGCTATGACGGAGCATACGAAATGCTCAACTTCATACTCGACGGCGAACTTCAAGTGGGACTGCCACTCTCAAGACTCTTTATGAATTGTGCTATAACTTATCGAACGTTACTTTGATGTATATGAACGTATCCATTAAATTTGTGGGGTAATATATTTGCAGAAGATATATTTCGGATACATTGTGTTTGTGGATATTCATACCTAACATATGTAACTATTATCCAAGTGGACATTCAACTTCCCATCAACTTTTACCATTATCATATCTTATTGTCTTCCGTGTAAGTACTTTACGGGGGTTTATATATAGCAGCTGTAATTGTGGTGCTGTTAGAAAAGTGTAATGTGAGATAAGTAGCCTGTGATTGGTTGATTTGTTGACACGCCCCTTTGCGTTCATGTTAACAGCCTCCTGTGTATGGCCCCAATCCACCAGGAGACGTAAGTACAACCAGCTTATCATGATATCAGCTAATCCACATAACATGCAGTATGACTAATCATATCTTACATGAAACAATGTTCGTTTTAATAATGAATCCATAGTACAATTGGTCCAATGTGTTCTCGATCATTATTTTTTTTTACCGCATTGGGCATCCTTTGTGTCCTTTCCTGTAATTTAGATATGCATAAATTGATAGATTGAACTTGCTGATAACTAAATGTTTTAACCTATTGTGGGTTGACTTTTTATCTCTCCAGTTTTACATCTTCGATCAAAGGGATTTTTTCTATCTCCACCCATCCCTCTCCCATATGGACACTGAAGGTTATGTATATGTGCCCACGGGATGCCTGAACACTGACAAAGAGGATCAAGGTGAGGTTAACATGGTCAAGGATCAAGGTGAGGTTAACATGGTCAAGGATCAAGGTGAGGTTAACATGGTCAAGGATCAAGATAGATCGCATATAGCAAGAGAATGATCCTCTGGTGACGCGAAGTGAATCGTGCATCGAAGATAAAGATTGTAAAGATCCATGGGTCGTGTATTTGGAAACTTCTCGTCTACTCAATCCATTGAATCGTATGCTAATATATATGACACTAATAGCTGACTGTGAGTATGCATTAGCCATGATGTCTGGCTCGGATTTCTACCCTGTGTTATGTTGGTAGGCAAGGCACAATGTCGTCTCCATGTGGTCTTCCATGGATGCTCCCAGGGAAAGTAAGTCCCCATCAATGACTACGAAATACATTCACTCACTCTTCTGAGCACAGGCCCTCGGCTCCCGATGCCAAGATTCCGAGCGCCGAGTCACTTCCGAGCGCCGAACAGTTATTTATATAAAGATAGCAGCTCGCCGCTCGGGAGCTTGGCATCAGGAACCGAGCGCCTATGATATTGCGCACAGGTGCTCGGTTCCGATGCCAATCCGCTTACTACGTTGAAGCGGCTCGGCTCGGAAGCGGATCGGTGCTCGGAAGCTTGGCATCGGGAACCGAGCGTCAATAATACAGTGTATATATGTACGGGATCGTCGTGTCCATAGACAAGCGCTGGGTGACGAGTACGCGCGTCATACGGGCTATAACGAGGTGGGCGAGGCCAACAACATCATAATGCTCTACCCACAAGCCGTGTCGTCCTTGTTCAGCAACCCCAATGGCTGCTGGGATTGGTGGGGCTACAACACACCCGAAGTCTACGGTAAATCAATGCAGGCATCTTTTCATTGTTAACCACTCAAAATTCCCCTCAGTTGAAAGGTCATATGCTCATGATTTAACATGATTCTCAACTCAATATTAAACCTAACGATATATCAACTACCGGGAAAAGAGCCTCACAAATATTAGTGTCTGTCAGAGTTTTAAACTAACACTTATGATGGATATGACCATGAAGAATACTTGAATGCTTCCAGCCACTCAGCAGGGGCATCAGGCATTAGCTACCTGTCGCATGATTCAGAAGATAACAGGTGGCACCGGCACCCCGTGCCCCTAACCTACAACAGCTTGTAATTGACATTTAACTGACGTTGTATCACAGAGAAAAAACACACCCAAGAATTGTCATAAGCAAATGTCAGCCGTTAGTGACTAAATGATTTGAATTGATTACCATTAAGTAAATCAGAATTCATAAGCACCTTTGATATGTCAATTTTTATTTCCATGATTATTGCGAACTGGACGAACCTGACCACAGGCACTCGAGTCATAGAAAGCTCCTCCTCTCTCACCCCTAATTTATAGGCTTTTTATATCAGGGGTGCAAGAGGATGGTGTTTTAAGACTCGAATGCCCTTGTACCTGATATCATCGCCTGTTTATCAGTAAATAAGTGACGAGTTTCAATATCAACCACAAGAATTAGGTGTAAAAGACGGAATATATATCGCGCACCACAAAGCCATTGAGAGCAAGCAGAGAACGTTATGATATCGACAATAACCAGATCACCTGGTCATGACGTAATGGTCAGATGGTACATGGAAGCAGGTGCTACCAAGGAAATATATGAAGTGATAATTGTTATTATTGTCGTTTCCCGATGCCAAACTTCCGAGCGCCGACCCGTTTCTAGGCACCGAGTCGCAGGCCAGTTGTTACATATAGACGACTCGGCGTTCGGGAGCGGCTCGGCACTAGCAAGCTTCGCATCGAGAAACGAGCACCTGCTTACGGGTTCCCCAGGGGTTACTACAGGAAGTGGAGTTGGTTCAGGTCCAGCAGTTGTCAAACGAGTCCGCGACCAGGCTCAATATTTTGACGAGTTTGAGGCAGGCAACTGCCTTGATGTACTGTTGGGATGAGGCAAAGATCTTGTTATAATAAGATACCCGACTCGGCAGCTCGCCGTGACACCGCGTAAGCAGCGCCCCCTACTTTTGTGGAAGCTACTCGACGCGCAGCAGCCAACCAACTTCGTTATGACTTGCGAGTATGTCTGACTAGAAGTCAAACACAAATGGGCATTTCTGCGCAGCAATTAACTGGTTGAATTAACAAAGGCCTTTCCACCCAGGAAGTGAATGTTCTAGCATATGTCTCTGGCTATATTGTCCGAAAATTAAGTTGTGTGCAAAATTTCTGTAGTCAATGATATACATGTCCAGAAGAATTACCGAAGTGCAAAGGAAGGGCTCGTTGTCCCAAGCAAATCACTAGTAGATGCATTATGCATGCTTAAGGAACATTGCCGAAAATTCATTGACACAGTTTTATACAGTAAGCAAGTGAAAACCAAAGTTGTAAGCATTCTAGCTAAAGAGGTCTCATTCGAGAAACTCCAATGTGAATCATGCAGGTGTCATGTTTCTGTAACATGTATTATGGTGAACATCAGGTTGCATCATTCCCTGAGAAAGGCTAACTGTAAGTTAAGGGACCATAAGGAGAGAAAAAATCGTAAGACATTGACATTTTCCCAGACATGAAAATTTGTGCTCTTATTTGTTTTAAGTGCTGTTGTATGTGTAGATTTACGAAAAATCAAATATTGATATTTGTTTACTTATAGTTCCTTGAAAGCCCTCTATGGCAGATGTACAAGAACTATTCTATCATAAATCCACACCAGTATATAGGACTACTGTACCTTAGATTTTAGTGGTGGGGGAGCTTGTCGAACAATGGTGTCCCTGGATATACTTTTAGAATGGTTGGTTGCATGATGTGTGTGTAAGATGGGGCAGAACTATGTCTGACTGATTTGGTGTGTTTTTAATGGCATAAGACAGGGAGGCATATTGTCAACCTATCTAATCAGTGTTTATATGGATGAATTGAGCTCTGGTTTTAAATAATTGTTGTGTTCAGTGTAGTTTTAGTGTGCTTGTTGTTAATCTTTTAATGTATGCTGATGATCTCATTTCATCTGTGGTTGTTCTGAGTAAGCTTTTAAGACTGAGAGTTTTAGTTGTAATGACCTTAATATATATATATATATATATATATATATATATATATATATATATATATATATATATATATATATATATATATATATATATATATATAGAGAGAGAGAGAGAGAGAGAGAGAGAGAGAGAGACAGTGAGACAGTGAGACAGACAGAGCGACAGAGAGAGAGAGAGAGAGAGAGACAGAAATACAGAGAAAGAAAGAAAGAGAGAGAGAGAGAGAGAGAGAGAGAGCGAGAGAGTTAATGATGATTAAATTCATGCTGCATCAATGTCTTTAGTACATGCTATGTCCTGAAATAATTCATTATTATATTCTTATTCAAAATAAGCAAGAGTACATGTTACAGTACTACATAATAAAATCATACTCTGCACAGGGCACCCCATCAACCGACAATGCAGCTTGTTGATTCGGTGGAGGTTCGGGTGACAAATCAAATATCATTCAATCGGGAAATCATGAGCATGTATTTAAATCAACTTCTTATATTCCGCAGCAAATATGTCCACACTAATGACAAAACCAATATGATTCAGATTAATCTTTTAACATCAAATAAGGGTTGACTAGACGTCCGACTGTGTCTTAAAAAGGGATAAATTCAGCCCTACAGGACGTCTGAGTAAGTATGCATTTTACCGTCCGATCGGGGCTAGGCCTGGGGTAGATACTGATATATGCGACTTAATTCAAACGTTCATAAAAAAATATTGTAGTTAATAAATCGTCACACAAATTGATAAAAAGGTGTCAATAGTAATTGGCTTAGTTTTTATGTATTGGCTCTATCAAAAAGTCGGTAAATTTTAGAAATACAGCGGTATTTTTTAGTACATACCATCGCCGATCAATCTTTTACCATTGAGCCACGCGCTTTTGTTTACATTTTAGCTTCAACGAAACCAGGTGGCCCGCTGGTCGCGAGCTTCACAACGGAAACGTCCGAGTCGGGTATCTTATTATAACAAGATCTTTGGATGAGGTACAAACCCATAGTACAATAATTGTTGACCTAAAGCATAAATATACGCCGCATACCGATGTACCAAATAATAATAGGGCTACCGCCCTAAATATTGACAACGGTTACTGTTTTGGTTTGTCCGTGTGCACAATCCACGCCTGCTTCCCTCTCTGTCTCAGACTCGCTATTCCATTCCTATGTACCACCCTCTTCATCATAACCGCCATATGTAGCTACGAGTTGATGTAATTATAAGAAAAGGATGTCCCCTAAACATCACATACACCACTTAAATAAAGAAAAGGTGCTTTTGATCAATTCCAATACAGAAAAACATTATATTTACCGGGTGGAAAATAGAAAAGGAATGTTAAAAACTTAAAACCATTCTTTTAAAAAAGGTCAAGATATCGAGGAGATTCATCATCTCAGTGATCAAGTATTTGTTGCTTGCCTTATGCATTCACAGAAGAATTATATGTTTTCTGGGAGAACCATCTACATCGTCTCTTGCGAATTTATACAAACACTCATTTCATTGCCCATCAAAACATACGGTGGTGTGAACCAGATTTGTGGCTTTTGATTAATTTTGTGTTTATTTTTATCAGGTTACGTCACTTGGTCGATATTATGGGAACAAGTTGGCTACTGTTGGCAATGTGATATTCCTAATTCTTGGGACAGAAATGAGAATGGCATTAAGGTATTCACTTGAAACGAATTATGGTTGCACATAATATTAAGAGACAGTCATTTGCTCACTATTGTGGTTTCTGTATCAATACACAGCCAAATTTATAAGCACTTTTCTGTCCATCATATTTTCAAAATAGGTTCCTATCAACACTAAGCGGAAGTGGTATTTAGTTAAATGGGTTGATGTTTTTTTTTTATATAATTGCTTTGATGAGCTATGTGCCTGAACACCTGTACGCCTCTCTTTGTGGATACATGTAGGGAACCCAACAGGTGAATGTTATTATCAGGTTGGTGAAGGTTATGGAATAGGCCACTATGTTTTACGAAAATGATCACACTTGATAACAGCCCGTGCATCCTAACAAAGTATTTGCATACACCAAGGCACGATGCAAGCGATTTCTCCTTCCCGTTGGCCTTATCAAATTCACCAACATCACATATATGTTGACAGCACAGTCTATTTGACATTTTATTAATGCCAGCTGCTCGTCATTTAGGCTTAGAAATGGCACTCAAGTTAATCTTATTCACCTTGAGCTGGCGCTTGATACTCGGACAGAGGCCACTGGGTAAGTATGAGACGATTAAGTTTCACAAAATGGGCTTGTCCTGAATTGAATGTGATCTCTACTCCATCTACAGAGAAGATATAGTCAGGTGTTTGTCTGTATATCGTGGGTGATGTAGGGTTACTTTAACTAAAATTTTATTGAAACTATTCTGAGCTACTAAGAAGACAACCTAACACGGTCACGAGTATTGTAAGTAATACATCCATAGTTAACATAGTGCCTGATACAATAAAAGGTTATCCGGTTATATCAATGAAGTAATACTGTAATAAACTCTGTCTTGTAATCCTCAATTATCTAATGTCTTAATATGTTAGCCGCCATAGAAGTGAGGCATTTTAATTGGCTGTGGAGATACCTGGTACAATATTCATTAGCCATCCCAAGCAGACTCAACATGTATGACACGATCATTCCATTGCTTTGTTTGACGGGCAGGAACCTATGACATCAACATCGACAATATGTCGGTTTCCGGTATGTCATCCGGGGCTTCTATGGCGACGCAAATGCACGTGGCTTACAGCGGCAAGATGAAAGGCGTGGGCATGTTCGCAGGTTGTAAGTGCCTTTCTCACAATCCCATCCTTGACATTCACTTCCATGTGATCTTTATAGCCATCGACATTTTCTCTTCCCTTGAGAAAGTGGTTGTGCGTGCATTGTGCTTTCCCCTATTGACAGCCCCATACTGGTGCGCGCGAGGTTCGCTAACCACAGCTCTCAATGCTTGCATGGTTCTCCCGAACAATATCAACATCCCTGCCATTCTCAGCCAAACTCAAAACTACGTCAACAATGGCGATATTGACAACACCAACAACATACAGAACCACAGAGTTTTCATTTGGCACGGGAACCGAGATTCTACTGTACTGCCAGGTAAGCGACAATTACTTTTTTGGAGCATGTTGATTTTTGCATCACCAATTTTAAACCCTTTTTCTGACAATCAACATGAATCTACTATCACTTCCCTCTCAAGAATAGATGCAATATGATTTCGAGTGATAATTTCTGTAATGATGTGACGATGTGACGGTTGTTAAATATAAAAATCTAAAGGTTTAAATATATATACCTGATATCATTAATATATGATCTTACTGTTTTTCGCATAACAGGTGTCATGCCAAGAGTGGAAGAATTCTATGAGAACTTTGTCGACGCAGACAACGTTATGACAATAGGAGACATGCCAGCGGGTCACACCATGGTAGGCTTGGAATTTGCTGTTGAAACAAAAATAAAAATAAAACATCTCTATTTTTTTCTGATATTCCATGCTGTCACGAGTGGTATATAATTTCGGAAATCCTGTCTTAGTGTGAACTTTATAAAACATTGGGTCAGGTAAAATATATGGTTTATTGATATGTAATAAAGCGATAATTGACGCACACGCTGTCAGGAAATGATGTTCTTTGCGATTACAGCCCACATCGCACTACGGCGCCGCCTGTGGGGTAGAATCATCTCCCTGGATCAACAACTGTGCCTATAGTGGGGCTTATGAAATGCTGAATTTCATATACGGCGGCAACCTCATTGTAATCTTATTTCAGATTACAATTAAACAAGAGTAATGTTTGGTATTTCCCCGATCTGTGACGTGCATTACCAAGCAACACCCTACATATTCTGTGTTATTTCGATTTCAGGAACCGACTTACGGACCCACCCCTCCTGGCGATGTAAGCATTGATATTTCTAACATCGAGATGAAAGAGGGTCGTACAGGTATCAATGATTGAGGATTTTACGGTACACATGCGGGAAATTTTGAATGGGGTCGCGACAACAGTCATAATTAATCATGTATTGTAAGGTAAATCGACTTGCTCTCGTGTGATTGTGTTCAGAATTAGCGTCCAAGATAAGATCGCTATAGCAGTGAGCTTATGAAGAATATGACTTAATTCCTTTTTGTTCTAGTTCTACATTTTTGACCAGAGAGAGTTCTTCAACTTCAACCCGTCGATCTCCAGCATGGATACAGAAGGATATGTGTACGTACCAACTGGCTGCATGAATCCCAAGAGAGAGGAGAAAAGTAATCTACACAGCCTTTCACAATTCGTCCTTAGTCCCCCCAGCCCCCTCAAAAAATATTGACTTTAAACAAGAATTGATATTATCGCATAACCAAGTCTGGTCCTGATCTTTAAAACGAGTTACTAGACCAACATGTGGGCGCTAATTGGCGTAACATTACAGAATTGTGTGATAATTTGCTAACGCTCTGCCGCGACTCACATGTAGGCTGTGAGGTTGCCGGGGGCGACCGAGAGGACTGCGGTTTCCCAGGCATCACTCCATCTCAGTGTGTGACCGAGGGATGCTGCTACGATGAGAGCCTTCCTAATGTCCCCTGGTGCTTCCATGCAGATGGTTGGCCCCCTCTCTCGTCACCGCTATATAAGAAAATATACAGGCATTTAAGCTAGACCAATAAACCAACCATAACATTCGCATGCAGTAATATAAAATAGAAATATATCTTAATTATTTTACTCCAAGAGAGCATGATGATAGGGTAATAATGGTCTTGCACAAGCGCCTGTTCAAAAATCTCAGCACTGATATCATGTGTACTGTGTAGAACCGCAACAACCCGACGAATGCAAGCTTCACGTTGTCTTCCACGGATGTCTTCAGGGAAAGTCAGTTTCAATCATGTGTCATTATTTACACTCATCCGTTCGAAGGTTACTCTGTAGAATAATCAGTATTCGTGTTGCTGTGTAAAGATACCGCCTGGGTGACGAGTACGCCCGTCATACGGGCTATAACGAGGTGGGCGAGGCCAACAACATCATAATGCTCTACCCACAAGCCGTGTCGTCATTAGGCACCAACCCCAATGGCTGCTGGGATTGGTGGGGCTATAACACGCCTAACGTCTACGGTAAATCAATGCAGACCTTACACAACCACTCCTATTTGATATCTACTAATCACGATAGCTAGGAATACAAAATGATTTCTAGGATTATTTCTGACTTAGTTGACAGGATATCCATTGTAATATATTCCAGTGTTCTTGTAAGTCTCACTACATATGTCTAGTTACCGCAAGACGAGCCTTTATTTAAATTCAATGACCTATGTGTGACAGCTACTCAGATTGGCCACCAGGTGTTGGCCACTTGTCGAATGATTGAGAAGATCACAGGTGGAACTGGTGTAGCTTGCCCTGATCCCTAGATGACAATCCCTGTTACCCCAACCATCCAACACACTAACCCACAACGAGCAAATAAAGCAAAGCATTTCTGGCAAAACTTTCATTAACTCCATTCAATGATATTATATTTTCTATCTGCAGCCAATTATTTAAAAACCATCTTCATTTCAATTTCTCTCCCTGCTCACTCCAGAAGACCATGCAGCATATTTAATTTAAATGCAATCACACCTGTTATTCAAGAGACACAAAGACAAGATTCCCATATCAGTTTTATTGTACAGACACTTTATTCGTTCTCCTCTGAGCGGATACGGGCATTGGGGTTGGTCACTTTGATGGCCAGTTGCTGGGCGCGCTCTACGATCTCCTTACGTTTCTTCGAGGAGACATTGTGGGCGATTTCTGCTGAGAAGACTTTGTTCTGCATGAGTAGCACTTCCAGCTCCTGTTGACATGAAACAAAAACTATAACGTTAAGAGATGTTCGGTCTCACAGAGGATTTACACATACACAATGGCTATTTCATTTTGAACAGTGCATGAAATCAAGTTCCTGTACGTGTTCTGACATTTACCACATCTACAAGTGGGAAATACTGAATAGCTCAGAACAATTTACTAGCGATAAAGACAGACTTCGACAAGATTTGTTCAGTACCACAGCCTTGTTCATCACAGCAGTACAAAAACATCAACAGTTGTTCAGTGCAGATGGGCTCAAGACAAACAGTCAAACTGTCTATTTTCTCATTTATCAGGGAGATTTTCATGGTTGTAGACATGCATAACACCAGTATACACGGACCCACTGTTAGGGTGGATAACGTGTAATATTGGATCATAAGATCATACTCCTCAGAGAGCACCACTTCACCAAGATCAAAGGACAAACTGCAATGAGGAAATGACTGATCATGCTTTTCGAGGATTAAATATGCAACAAAGGGTGTTCCACCACCATCCATTCATCTCCAACATCAGGGAACAAAGCGATCAATGATGTTGGGTATATATCAAGTATTGTTGCTGCAAGGATTGCTTAACTCCAGTAATAGCCTTATTCATAGGGTTGGCAAATTGCTCAGAACATGTTCTAGCGATAAAGACAAATTTCGACATTAATGTTCAGTACCACAGCCTTGTTCATCACAGCAATTAAGATAAAAATAGGACTCCTCAGCAACAGTAGATGCAGAATATTGAGCTTCATGTCAACCATAGAATTTAGGAGATATGACACCCTCTTCACACAATTCATACATACATTAATCAGCTGAGCTTAAAATGTATGTCATGTTGTCATTGACCTCTTCTATAAATAATTAGAGAGACAAAACAAGATGAAACAATGATTGCCATTGGGAAAAACCACTGGATGAAATGAAGAAACTGTATAAGTTTACTGTGACACAGAGACTGGCAGGTTTATGCTCAGGTAAGGTAAGGCAAGTATAGGGTTTAGCAAGTTGCCCCCTATTACTCGCCTCTTACGACATGCAGGAGGGTACAGTAGACCTATTCTACCCCCAGAGCCACAGGGGGGAAGTTTACGCTCAGAACATGTACTAGCGATAAAGACAAATTTCGACACAGATGTTCAGTACCACAGCCTTGTTCATCACAGCAATATAAATTGATAACTAAAGCTAAAAAAAAAAAATCATACAGTGGTAGAAGAAACTCGAGATAGCTACAGAGAGCAGAGCTAGTCAGAGAAAGCTCAGTGTTGGGGACTATAGATGGACACAACCAACCGGTAAACAATACTATGTTTACAGACCATGTGCACTAGGAATTGCTCAGAACTTCTTAGAGGATTAAAATAAATTTCCACATGATATATTCAGTACTCTAGCCAAGTCATCATAGCAATTCACAAATTCTAAACTGTTCATATACAAGTATGTAAGTGGTTCAGTTCTCCAGCTATATCCTAGGTCAACAAATAATGCAGATGAATAGATACAATGTGTAGGCTAATAAAGGCCCATAACCTGTCAGCCTTAATCTCACAACCCTCTGAAGTGGAGGCACTATGTTGACAACCCTCTGTAGTGGAGGCACTATGTTGACAACCCTCTGTAGTGGAGGCACTATGTTGTAGAACACTCATCATGACAGTAGCTAGACTGTTATAAGGAAATCAAGAGGCCAATACCGAGTACCACAATACTATCAACTGACAGGTTTTCGCTCAGAACATGTACTAGCGATAAAGACAAATTTCGACACAGATGTTCAGTACCACAGCCTTGTTCATCACAGCAATATAAATTGATAACTAAAGCTAAAAAAAAAATCATACAGTGGTAGAAGAAACTCGAGATAGCTACAGAGAGCAGAGCTAGTCAGAGAAAGCTCAGTGTTGGGGACTATAGATGGACACAACCAACCGGTAAACAATACTATGTTTACAGACCATGTGCACTAGGAATTGCTCAGAACTTCTTAGAGGATTAAAATAAATTTCCACATGATATATTCAGTACTCTAGCCAAGTCATCATAGCAATTCACCAATTCTAAACTGTTCATATACAAGTATGTAAGTGGTTCAGTTCTCCAGCTATATCCTAGGTCAACAAATAATGCAGATGAATAGATACAATGTGTAGGCTAATAAAGGCCCATAACCTGTCAAGCCTTAATCTCACAACCCTCTGAAGTGGAGGCACTATGTTGACAACCCTCTGTAGTGGAGGCACTATGTTCACTCATCATGACAGTAGCTAGACATAAGGAAATCAAGAGGCCAATACCGAGTACCACAATACTATCAACTGACAGGTTTTCGCTCAGAACATGTACTAGCGATAAAGACAAATTTCGACACAGATGTTCAGTACCACAGCCTTGTTCATCACAGCAATATAAATTGATAACTAAAGCTAAAAAAAAATCATACAGTGGTAGAAGAAACTCGAGATAGCTACAGAGAGCAGAGCTAGTCAGAGAAAGCTCAGTGTTGGGGACTAAAGATGGACACAACCAACCGGTAAACAATACTATGTTTACAGACCATGTGCACTAGGAATTGCTCAGAATTGCTCAGAACTTCTTAGAGGATTAAAATAAATTTCCACATGATATATTCAGTACTCTAGCCAAGTCATCACAGCAATTCACCAATTCTAAACAGTTCACAAGTGAAGTAATTGTGGACCATTGGCAAAGACAAACCATTTGAGATTTGTTAAGGACAAATGATTACGAATGGACCATAACTGAATGACCATTCATAGCCCCTACAGACATTTTTTTCAGACCACAGAGAGAAGAAAGCTGATTTACAAGATTAATCAATGTTGAACAGCCAAACAACTGAACTGTTTAATGAGGTTGAGGTCAATAACATCCCCACACCAGCTTCATTTGACCTAGTTCTTTATCCTCATCACCATATTCCCAATGGACATATAACCAGTAGAATAGTTTCAATCTGGAATGAATTGCTCAGAACTTCTTAGAGGATTAAAATAAATTTCCACATGATATGTTCAGTACTCTAGCCAAGTCATCATAGCAATTCACAAATTCAAAACTGTTCACAAGTGAAGTAATTGTGGATCATTGGCAAAGACAAAACCATTTGAGATTTGTTAAAGACAGATGATTACGAATGGACCATAATTGAATGACCATTCATAGCCCCTACAGACATTTTTGCTGATCACAGAGAGAGGAAAGCTGATTAAGAAGATTAATCAATATTGAACTGCCAAACAACTGAACTGTTTAAAGAGGATGAGGTAAGGTAAGCATGGGGTTTAACAGCACACCAACACTCGCGTGTTATATAGAGCCAAGAAAGGTTAATAGATATGATTGACCTGATAAAGCAGCCGCCTTCTAGGATATAAAGAAAATGGAGATGGAAAAAATCAAATGGAAATGATTATCTTGGGGCAAGTCAACACCAGCCGATTAACTGGACCAGGCCTTTCAAGCCTCTCGTCTAGGTGAAATTCAGGCCTAATTGGTGTGTTGCAGATATAGTGCTCAAAAGGACTATTCTACTCAACCATCAGGAACCCACTGCCCACTGACACAAGTCGCAACCCACGGCCAACAGGTTGCCCCTATTTGTCGCCTCTTAAGACATTCAGGAGGATACAGTGGACCTAATCTAACCCCAGATCCACAGGGGTTTAAACAGGTTGAGGTCAATAACATCCCCACACCAGCTTCATTTGACCTAGTTCTTTATCCTCATCACCATATTCCCAATGGACATATAACCAGTAGAATAGTTTCAATCTGGAATGAATTGCTCAGAACTTCTTAGAGGACAAACAGAAATTCTACAACATATGTTCAGTACTCAAGCAGTCATCACAGCAATCCTGGTTGACAAGCCGATGAGAAGTCACCCAGCTTATCTGCCATATAGTTTTATATCACATGCACCAA
Organism: Urechis unicinctus; assembly: GCA_034190875.2. NCBI lineage: Eukaryota > Metazoa > Annelida > Polychaeta > Xenopneusta > Urechidae > Urechis > Urechis unicinctus. The sequence goes on along the minus strand of CM067358.1, from coordinate 7,104,931 downwards.
GAATGGGAAATTAAACATTGGGGTTCAACAGCAAAAACGGAGAAACTGGAGGATGAGGGTGATTTTGACGGAAGGACAGAATGGATCAGAAATATTAAGCCAAGTATTGGGAAGATGAAAATTACCAAAATTATCATGCAAGGTCTACATTTACCCAGATCATAATAAGATTGTATATGATAACTAGTAGGGAGTTACAGTACTATACAATTGTATATTTGAAAGCTAATATTTGATGAATAGTTAGTTATTATATTGAATTTATTAAGCCATATTCATATATATGATTGCCATGAAATTGCAAAATAGGAATGAACTGCTCAGAACTTCTTAGAGGATTGTAAGAATATTCTACAAGATATGTTCAGTACTCAAGCAAGGTCATCACAGCAATTCAAGGGAATACCATATTAAGAACAAGCACTTGTTACTAAATTAAAAAAACTAACATACTCAATTCATAAGATGAACATTTTGTAAGAGAACTCGCCTTGATATTGTGCACGACAAATTTCTTGAATCCATCTGGGCATACATGACGAGTCTTTGAGTTTGATCCATACCCAATGTTGGGCATAAGATACTGGCCCTTGAAGCGACGTCTCACTCTGTTGTCAATACCCTTAGGCTTGCGCCAGTTGGTCTTCAAACAAAAAGAACCAAGTTGAATACACAATGAAACTATCAATAATGACTCATGAGATGGATAACTACAACCATAACCGAAGTACCTTCAATTTGAGGTATCTGTCCGACTGGTGACGAATGAACTTTTTCGTCCGCTTCTTGACGATCTTCACCGACTTCAGTGGTCTGATTGCCATCTTGATTGTTTAAACTGAAGTCCAATATAATCAAATTTGTCACTAAGCTGTACATATTCTATCAATGACGTATTGAACATGCAACCCACATACACACGACTTAGTTATTCATGTAAATGGATTATTATGTGCAGGTAGACATGGAAACATGTCAGCGGGAAGAAATGCGTCCAAGTACGCGTTTATGCATTTCATCGGATAAGAGAACGAGCAATAACTAAAAATGGTGGTACAGCACATTCAAGGTTCCAAAACTGTTGGTTAGCACAACACGGTATAGCCTAAATTAATCTAATCATACAAGCGATTCCGGCGGGCATTAACGTTCGTTATATCACAAAATCATTAGTACGGACGTTGTTTAAGAAATATGCATTATTCTGTGGTTGGATGGCAAAAAATAGACGAGATCGAAGAAGATTTGTAGAAATGTAAATATTCCCACAACTCACATCGGCAATCCACTATGGGAGAAAGGAAGTAGTGATGGGAAGCAGCAGTGTACTTAATGAAATAATTAACACCTCGGGGTTTTCATTACTTTTCAACAAGAGCAACAACAAAACACCCCACAGCTGTCGATCAATTTTCTGCATATGTAAGTATTTTGATATAAATTTTAATAATGCTATGATTTTATCATGTTATTTGCAATAGGATATTTAATTTGGGTCCAAAAAACACAAATAAGTATCGGATTATCTCAGGGACAAATGTTTACATAGTAAATCATGATTTTCTCGAGCCTTGTACTAAAAATAAGACAATCACAGCCACCAATGAATTTCGCATTTGTGCCTCCATAATTTAGCATATGAACTTGCAAAAACGACATGTTTTGAATTAATTAATCAATCTTCCTTGCTTACACTTCAGAAAACGTATATCCTTAGCACGATGGATAAAATTTGTCAAAGAACCTCACGTTTCCAACTGTTCGATTGACTCTTAAACAGAGACGATTTTTTTAAACATTTATTTCACTTTCTGACGTATGTGTAATCAAATATATAGGAATAACATCGTATGCACAGTCGTATAATCAAATTAAATAGCTGCATTGCATAAAAATGCGAGATCACAAGCTGCCTAGATTTTGAAAATATGAAGTGAAATTGATGCTAATAAATATGCATTGCAAATTATGACCATTACACTTTGAAACTCCTTATATCGCTTTCATCCTCTTTATTTGTTTCATTGAATCAGTCTTGTTACAATTTTTAGACAACATTTCCTTACAGACAACTCATACTTCTGTCGGCCTTGACATTGTTATCATCAGCCCTAGTGAGTAGTGTTGTCATTTGAAACTGACTGGAAAGTGCTTTCGAAAAAAATAATCTTTTTTGAGCAATTCTGCGGCGGATCGAAAGCACCGATAGCTGGTATATTTGCCTATAGTTCTGATTATAAAAGTGTGGGAAACTTGATACTTTCAATCGCTAATGTGGTACATGTGCGATTTCTGCAGAGTGCAGGTGACAGCGACGCTTGTGAAGTTGTGTTATCCTGGTTATGACTGTTGTGAATTCAAGGGCTCTTTAATAAATGTCGTTTAATAAAGAATTCCGAGGTTCCAGAACTGATGGCAACCATTTTGGTAAATATAAGGTCACATTTGTTTGCTCTCCGTTCGCTAGGTGCTCATGGAATGGGTTCTACTTGGCGGCTCAGGGTTCCATCACTCAAGACGACAAGAGCTACATCGCAGCGCATATATTTCAGTCTCTTGCATTAAAAGTTTTTTTCAAGACCGAATCGTAGTATAAGACAATTTTATCAAGAAAGTTATCAAAAACATCCTGTTAATTCAATAAAGAAAAGTGGCGACAAAGCTTTTGAGGTGAATATCTGTATGTAAGCATACTGATGGGTCGCAACAGACATGTTTAGTCTTGACTCCATGATAGTAACAAAGCCATATGTGTGGCAAGGCTGTGCCCCCAGATGCTGAGTTGAACGCACACCATGCTTTTTTAACTGTCATCTGCTTGAAATAGTGAGGACTGGGTCTTAGCCAGGATTTCCAACCTGCCCATCCACCCCTCCGTACCCTCTCCCCTGGCCAGCTTCCTCTTCACCCCAACCCCTTTTGGGCAGTCAACACGCCACCTCCGCACAGCCATAGACCCTGTCTGCCCCCCTCTCACCCCCAGCCCGAGCGACGGCAGCGCTTTCCTTTCACAATACCCTTATCGCGATTTTGACAGTTTGCGCAACGTTAACTTGCATTGGCACAAGCCTACGCGCGATCGCTGCTATATCTGTTGGCACGTTCTGCGAAGTAAAAACAACAGAGCAGACCAAAAGTTTGTCAGATCATGGCAAAATTGGTACCGTGAGCAGACATTTCAGAATGATGCTCCAGTCAACCGTGAACAATGTATGCCACCCTTCTAGTTGTCACAATTCTTACAAACCTTGAACATATTGTGTATCATTTTAGATAAGGTATAAAATCGACATTGACTAGGACCTTATTTTGCGAGGAGAGGAAGCTGGTCGTCACTCCATTCACCATCATTCAAGTGTTATGACGCTGATTAAACCCCGTGCGTCATAAAAAGCGTTATCAAACAGAGCAGTATTTATCTTGATCGCAGATGAGTGGGCAGCGCGTTGCGTCCCTGTTTGTCTTTAAATGAGCTGTTTATTCTGGGGTATTTATACTAACTGGGCTTATTTTTGTATCCAGCTTTGGTGGAGTGGACGGTCTTTAGGGGGAAATTCCAGCACGTTCAAATCGACAATCACCCGTCCATAGGACAGGTGGATGGGTCTCTGGCTAAGACCCTGGCCCTGGGTAAATTTCATCTGGGTTGTGTACAAACAGAGACCTATTGTGAGCATGAAATTATTAGTGGAAGTTGTGCATCAGCCATGTAATTTTCCACCTAAAATATTTTGGACTAAACATCAAAAGCAGTTGTGCAACCAGGACCTATGCACTGGTGCAACCTATTGTGCGATTTTACTGTGTTTTGTTTCTTGATGCTTTATTTCTACCATTGGCTTAAGGTTTAATCGGTGCAGACAAGTGCTAACCATAGGCTCACAGTAAGTGGCACTCTGGCTTTGAAGGGACAATACAATAAGCAAAACATTTCCCTTAAAACTGGATTTATTTGGAAACTGTTGCCAAGGTGGGCAGTAGACGTTAATTATTTGTGGTTATCACTGAGCTGACACCTCTTCTGGTGATATGTCAACTTCTGCTTGACAGAAACCCACGCAGTTATTATGCAGGAATAGGTGTTGATACAATTTCTCAGTGTTGATTCATGTACATTGTACATTAGAATAAATAGACATGGCCTTTGATTTGAATTGAATTTTAAGTATAAGTGAATGCTTGAATGAAATTTTGGAAATCTTCTTGCCAAGATGATTTCCATATAAAAAGAAAATGTCTCATGTGTTGCTCTCAAGGACACTACTACCTTGTCTGAATAATCATTTGAAAAGAACTGACTGAACATGCATTTGTGGAAACGAACTGAAATGGCACCACAGACTGCTATGGGCTTTTATTTCTAGAAATAGTACAGTTTCTGTGAATTGGAAGTATTGAAAATGTTTTTAGTTTGTAGCGTAATTCTATGGTTGTTTTATCTGTCAAACAGAACGTTACAGGATTAACACCACACTTTACCAAATCATTTAACAATCTGTATGTGAGTTTTCAGATGTCTGACTTCACTCAACCAGCGACTGAATGCTTGTTGTGATGACCCCATTCTGACCTTGAACTGACCCAATTAATCGCCTCCTCTCTTTCTGTGTAACAGGTAGTGCTGATGCTGGTCAGCCTCTGCTCTGAGTGAATCAGAGTACCACAATACCATATATACAATGGAATAAGCACGAGAGAGGACAGCAAAGTGACCTCTATGACCTTACCATGGCTCAGTGACCTCATTGTGAATTCCAAGCATGGTTTGTGTTAACCTATGCCACACTTGCTAATTGCTTGTATTACTATGCATCCAGCTCTCAATTGTCACCTTTGTTCTTTTTCATTACAATTCCAAAGACATGCTAATCACTTGACAGACACCTTTATACCCCCAAGGGAGTAGACAAGCTGTGTGGTTCAAGACAGTGAAACAAAGCATTGTATGTCAGTCATCGCTGTGTGGCTGCTGTGACAGGAGTCCTCCGTGATCATGCCATCCGGCGGGAAGCCGTTTCCATTTGGGGATTGCCGCATCTGCTATGACAAGGCAACAGGCGTGCATTATGGTGTGGCTACATGTGAGGGATGTAAGGTAGGTGGAGGGCTTCTCATTTTGTGGAAAAGACAATCATTCTTTGGTTTTGTTTATGTTTTAGTTTTTATTACGTATCTGACATCAATGACGTTTCACACATTGTTAAAAATGGGTGCTTTGTTTTTTTATAAATTGTGATAAAAAAAGCCATTTATTTTTATCTGTGAAATATCACTTGTATTCTTTGTTATCACTTAAATACCTAAGGATAGACCAATGTACCTTGCTATAAGTGACATATAACATGTCCACTGACACACAACTCATGTATTCAAATTATAAATACGGTTGTGTATCCTTTATCCGGAATCTGGAAACCTCAGAAATCCAGAATCTTTTGGCTAGTACCGTTATGACGCTGCAGTGAAATATTCCGAAGATTTCAGGTCACAATAAACGACAGACAGTTGCGGTCTGACCTCGGCAGCAAGAGGTTTGTGGTGGGGCCGTTATCAAGGTACTTTAATTAGTCGCACCTTCTCAGCCAGTTGTACATCTCCCAACTTCTGCAATGCATGATAATGGGAGTGTAGAAAGACATTCCGAAATCGGGAAAATTCTGAAATCCGGAACTCGCTCAGTCCCAGGCATTCCAGATAAGGGATACTCAACTGTATAAATAATCATTTGCTTATCAAGTTGATTGTAAGCCAATAAGTTCTATGAGCTGAGACATTTCTTCCTCAGAGCTTCCCACCAAAGCTGGGTCTTAAAATTTAATATTTGACTTCGGTGTCTAAAATCATTATCACCTCTACCTGCCAAATCAGATATGTCTTCATTATATTGCTCAATGGTCCTTCCTTTCATATTGTATTCCTTACTCTTTCTTCCATCTTCTTCTATAATATATCTGATGGGCTGTCTCAGGGTTTCTTCAAGAGGAGTATTCCTAAAGCGGACAAGTACAAGTGTTTCTTTGGAGGCCAATGTGTTCTGAGTCCACAGAACAGAAACCGCTGCAAAGCTTGTCGTTTCCGAAACTGCCTGGCCATGGGCATGTCAGTGGACGGTAAGTTCAGTCTTCAACAGAGCTTAATAGAGTGGCTTCTTTAATGTGTGGGTCTGAATGGTCGTGAAAGTGGGTTATCAATGTCATTAGTGATGCCAATGTTAGCTCAACAATGGACCATATTACGCCCAAACCAACCTTTACTCAGTTCTTTTATATACTTATTGCAAAATCAGTGGAACCTGACTTAGGCGACCAGCCTTGGGACTGAGTTGTAACAGCAGGGTGCTTGTCTAAGTAGCGTCAATCTTACATGAAAAGCATAGAGAAATCCAATAATGGACTGGTAAAAGCAGTAATATTAAGGGGTCATCGCCTAAATGAGGTGGTCATTGGGTGAAGTTCCACTGTATCTTTAAAATAATGTGTTGATTATTGTACAACATGCATTTTGTTCCACCCAATTTCATCTTCAAAACCTCGAGTCCCACGAGTACAGGGAATCTGACTGCAGAATATCAACGACAATGTGTGCAAGCTCTTTATCCATCATTGGATGTGATCATCTGATCAGTTCACATTCAATAATAAAATACACCTGCAGTTGTCTGCATGAACTGAAGAAGTACTGCATTGAGGTTCTATTTAAATCGCAAAAAAATTCCCCGACCTCTGATCTGGGTTGCTTAAAATGATGGGTGGCCAGGATATGCTACCCGTTCTTAACAGATTCCACCCGTCCAAACATAAAAAGATGTGTCATGCGTCATGTCAAGATGAACTCAAAAGCTGCACATAGCTTTGACACGTGCGCGCACGTGTCACGCGGCTAGCCGAGAAACATCTTTCTCACTAAAACAAACGACGTGCGCTACGATCTTTTCACACCCTTGACGATTTTCATGCACTAAGATCCCGTTGAATTTTTCAAGGCCCCAATCTCTTTTTCACCATACTAATGATAAGATTATTTTTTTCTTTTGCGAAAATTGCTCATCTTGATGGAAAAATTCACTGACATTGAAACGGGTTTCAGCTTTTCAGCAATCCGTCCATGTCCCCTGAAACCAATCAATCACACTTGACTCCTCGAAACTGTGAATTTAACATGCGTGCAGAGTCAAATAAATTTTGGTTGGGCACATGGACCTTAATATTGCCAATGTGACTCATTATGTAGATTTTTCAACTGTATAATACGGTATTAGTAATGTTATCAGGCTACACACAAAATTAACATCAAGGGAAATCTAGCCTCGGGACTAAAATAGTCGTCGCGTTTAATGCATAATATTTCAGGAGAGATAAACCACCCCTGAACAGAAATAACCAGCAACGTTGTGTTCTGTAGTAACAGTCTGAGGACGAATTGCTATTTGATAAGAAATGACCACACACCCCGCTACACTGCTCTTAGAAAAAGAGAAGCGCGGTTCAGCTCGTCGTAAATAGCAATAGGTTTTTGATCTGGTCTTAGAGTGATCATGTTGTTCGTGTGCGACAGAGGTGAAGGAAGCTCAAAACGGACTTCAATTATTTTATCCTCGGCCTATGTGAGAAAAGAAAAATAAAGTCAGCTTTCTCTTCCTGCAAATTGTCGCCAAAGTACAAAATGGAAATACCGATTTTATGAGCTTTACAAAGGTGCGCGTGTGTGCGAGGGGGAACAGAGAAAGGGAAAAGTGAGTAAAAGCGGGGTGGTAGGGGTGTTTGCTTGATTGAGGCTAGCGCCGTTGAGCATGTACACGTTAACCTGGATTGATATGATATGTTGCAATTGGACATAACAAATTCATATATCATGATCCTAACCCCCGAGTTCAATGAAGTCATCAAACTAAGAATAATGAGCGATGTGGCTTCTAAATCACCGCGTCAGATCAAATTACAGTTAAACGAATATCGGAATAGTAACCATGGCTAATCTTTTATGAGTGCACGTGCTAAATGAACTGATACAGCTGCAATTGGAGTTGGTAGAGCAGACAGACTTGTAATAATCTGTGTAAAACTACATCAACATCAGACATACAATCGCTGAATGTGTGTAAACAATACTGTAGATGACCCAAGCAGTAATCTTGTTGATTTTTCACCAGAACAGCTTTCGTTGTCAGGTGACACGCTGCGCTCTCTGATTAGTCTCGCTAGGATCGCTTACCTGTCTGTGTAATAAACAAACATTGTTCACCGTGAAAAGTTACCCGTCAGCAGCACGTGTGTTTGGGCTAGATCTACCCGTCAGTGACGGGCGGACGGATGTTAATTTATAGCCCTCGCCATGTCTTGGCATGTGATGTACTTTTTGCACAGATCAGCTTCCGGAAGCCAATAGGTGTGTACAAGCACCATGGAGAATAATTGGGCTGTGGGAGAAATGCTGTGTGCTGTAATTAACATATTTGACAAGTTAAGCAGCATTATCAGCTCAGTGCATGTCAGTGTTTGATGTAATCCCCCTTATTTGATAACACAAGTCAGCATCTTGGTTGTTAAATATTATATAATTGTCAAAACAGACATCGTTATCTTCATAAGATTCATAATCATTGTCATCTTCTTTATCACAATCATCAATATAAGACTAATCAGCAGGTAATTCTAAGACTGTTCATGGAATGTGAACAACAAATGGAGCACCACTGTTTTTCTCTCTGCTTTTTATTAATCTGTATGGCTGACATTATATAACAAAGCTCAGACATAATCTGTACGGTGCCACTGTAAAACAAAGCTCAGACAATCTGTATGGCTGATAGTGTATAACAAAGCTCAGACATAATCTGTATGGCTGATAGTGTATAACAAAGCTGACATAATCTGTATGGCTGACATATACAAAGCTCAGACATAATCTGTATGGCTGACATTGTATAACAAAGCTCAGACATAATCTGTATGGCTGACATTGTATAACAAAGCTCAGACATAATCTGTATGGCTGACATTGTATAACAAAGCTCAGACATAATCTGTATGGCTGATAGTGTATAACAAAGCTAAGACATAATCTGTATGGCTGACATTGTATAACAAAGCTCAGACATAATCTGTACGGCTGACATTGTATAACAAAGCTCAGACAATCTGTATGGCTCAATGCGAGAACATCCTTCCCTGCCCTAGCCATCTTCATGGTGAATTTCATCACAGCACACTTATACTGCATTGAAAAAGATTCCGGTCTGATTCCAACAATGACGAGTGTAAAATTGATTGGGACATGATCTATAAGGTACATGGTTGACACTCAGTCACTTCCTAAGCCTCTGTAATAATACGAGAAAATGTTTGAATTGCACATTGCACATGAGTCATTATTTAACCTGTTTGCTCATTTGCATATTTTTGCAAATGAATTCTATGGCTGTATTCAATGTACCATTATCAATCAATTATTGAAGTGTTAAAAATACTAAGGAAGGGATGTGGTCGAGTCATCTTAGCAACCAGACCTACACAGAATCAGTATCATATGAACACCATCTGCAAATGCTGTACAATCATCAAGTTCAAGTTAATACATGCTAATTGACATGCCTTTTGTGGTTTTTCCCTAACAGCCCTTAAAACGATCTACCTGTGTGTATTTAAAATAGAATTTGTTCAGATACTCCTCATCTCTAAGGAATGAATATGATTCCTGTCTGCGGTCCCTCGGCTCTTCAACTTCTTAAGCGACTGTTTCAATTTTGTGTTATGTTTTGTGCTGGTGCCTTGTATGCAGCGGTGAAGATGGGTCGCATCCCAAAGATAGACAAGGAGAGAGCGTTAGAAGCCTTCCGCCGTGAACATGAAGTGATGTCACCCACGAGTACCCAACCTCACCAGCCCCTGTTGCTTAGCAACCTGCCTCATCAGCAGCAGAAGCAGCCCTCTCCTCTTTTCAGCTTCTCCCCTCTTCATACTTACCCCACCCTCTCTGCATCCACATCAGCATCATCTTTCTCTTTCTCATCCAGCAACTCTGATATCAAAGTCTGTAAAGGCAAAGATTCCACGGATTCTGGCCTGTCTGACTGCACTGATGGTGATGTAAATGGTGGCACCTTCTCTGTGGATGGTTCTGATCTCGTCAACATCAATCATCCTTCGTCTCGTCTTGATGTAAGGGATGATGTTCTCATGTCCGACCCGAGAAGCAATCATGCCATGGGTCTTACATTCGACAACAGATGTAACCCAATGACCCCGGACTCTTCCAATCAATATCAGCAAGCGCAGTCTAGGTTTGTTGTCGGCCAGGACCCAAGCAAGTTGTTTGGAGGCCATATTGGTGGAGGAAACTTAACTTCTTTGTCATCTCCCGTTGAGACCCACCAAGCGGGTAACAAAGGCGAGTGCATTCCAGGTACGCCATCTAATCCACAACAAATGACATCCCCAGCTTGTGGTGGTTTTAATCAATCCAACAGCATGTCCACCGGTAGTCCCCTGTCCAATAAACCGGCCTTCAGTCCCACCGTCATCAAGGAGATCATCGAGCATGTGATTGAGTCCGGACAGGGGCAGGAGTTACAGAACACTCTCGTCTCACAGTTTCTAGGCATGTATGCAAAGAATCCCTCCAGGTCCTCCGACAGCGTAGTGAGTGATGGTCTCTCAGAATCCTCGTTCAATGTCTCGCAGCCTTTTCCCAGGTACAGCGGCCAGAGTTGATGGCCTCCTCTTCCTCGCTGGCCTCGTCCACATACACCTTGGATGACCCTTCCAGTTATCTGGGATCGACAGAAAAAGATCCCGGCTCCTTGCGCAACATGAATCCCACCATGACAAGCATGAGGCAACTGGGCATCAACTCTTTTTACCCAGACCATCATCGAAGCTTCGAGACCCTCCATACAAACCCCAGCTCGGTGCCCAAGCGCAAGTCTTCCTGCCCTGTTTACAGCTTCAACGGGAAGAGTAGTCACATGCATGGCATGGACAACCTTCAAGAGTATGTGGATATAGCTGACTGTAAGAATGTAGGTGTTTTCTCGGCACCCAATTGCCCTGACGTGAGACCCGACTACCACAATAAAACTAAACCCCCTCTCCCGTCCGCCCCTCTTACCCCATCAATGAGCCATAATTCCCACCAAAATATCCCCACCCCCGCCCAGAAGCCTGTGAACCCAAATCAGCAGCATAGAAGCTCCTCGGTACTTAACTACTTTGAAAGCATGGACTTGAATGATTTAGATGTTTACCTCGCTCCCGGCAATACTAACAAAGTTATGAGTGGTGAAGAGGAGGGATGGGGTAAGATGGTGACGCATTCTGGGTACCTCGTGTCTCCCGTCGTGAAGGCGCTTACTGGAGGAGAGGCGGTGTATTATGAGCAGTGTGGTATTGACAGTATCATAGGATGCATGGATGAAATCTCTCCCCTGTTCGGCTACTTAAAGAATGCTGGTCTGAGCTTTGTGGAGCAGGTTGAGCAGTACCAGCGCATCATGGAGGCAGAGAATGTAGGAGACATAGCCGTGAGTACTGGCTGACATTTCACATCAGTACAGTTGCTGATTATGGCATATGTTCACTGTAACTGGGGCTATTATTGACTTGTGTATACTTTGCCTGGAGCATCGATGTGCTGTTCAAGCTTGCTTAGTTATAATACACTAGTGTTGGTGTGCCGTTAAACCCTATACTTACCTTACCTTAAGCTTGCTTAGAGTGGGATCAATGTGCTGGGTTCATGTGAGCTTTCTTAATTCTTCCACTATATGAGGTTCAGCCGTCACTGATGTCTCATGTCTGAAGCTAAGTTTTGTATATTGATTAAGGATGTAATTGACTAACCTTGCTTCTCACACTTAATCTATTCTAATACAACCATGTTATTTATTAAGCTACAGTGATAAGCCCTCAATTCCAAACTATAATGGCTCTTTGGAATTCAGCCAAAAGCTCTCTGGTGGCAACTTTACTTCCTTCATGTCACCACCTATATGTCCTTGACCTTTTCAGGTGCACCCCTTGAATCAGCTGGAGAAAGCGAGCAAGCATCATGTGATGTATGTATGGGACCAGCTCATGGAATCCATTCCTCAGTGCAACATACTCGTCCTCGGTAACCTACGCACACATATTCTCATCATACTTACTATGCATTTCTTAATTGACAATCTTCCTCGTTGCATAAATTATATTTAATTTCAAAAGTGATGTTGTTACTTTTATGAGTGTTGTTTGTTCAGGCTTGTGTCGAGACATTCCCAAGTTCTCAGACCTTGACCCCAAAGACCAGGCAATACTCATGGAAGAGGCTTACTTCGATATATGGCTGGTAAGGATTTTGTACTTACTTCATATCTAACTCATTTGTGATCATTCACGTTACTTTCCCTTCCTAGTGCTAGAATATTTATATAATTTGTAAAGGTGTCTTGGTTCTCACTAGGACCATAATCTGCATCGGCTAATATTTGTTAAAAAAAATTAAATTGTTCCAGACAATGAATGCTCCCTTGTTCCATAACGGAGACAGCTACCTGCGCCTGCCGTGTAAGGCACGCTATTCACGCTGGTGGATGCTCTACTTCCTGCCGCAAACTCTCGTTCAGCGCATGTTCACGTACACCCAGCAGATCAACGACTGTAGACTCGACCACACTCAGATGGTCACCATATGTGCCATACAGCTCACCAACCCTGGTAACTTGGCCCAGTATATTCTAGGTTGACTGACAATGAACCACAAGTATTGCCAGCTGTTCTGATGATTGTCTCTGTTGTCAAGTTATCTTACGGTTATGATTTCATCAAGGCATCTATGCTTGTCATATAAATTGCATCAGACACTGAATTTAATCTGCCCCAATTTAATGCAAATTTAGACATCATGGGACTGAAATTTTGGGTGCTTATCAGGGACAAATAGTGAACAGTGTTTAAGGTCAACTTTAGCGTGACCTCAATTTTTGCACAATTACATTTTAAGGTGCTCAAGAATCGAGTTAGAACGGATCCTCATTGTGTTTCCACCGTTTCCATGCGTTTTTGTATAGACTTGTTCCTGGTGCCATTTTCCAGACAGGGTGGGTGTCGTCAACCAGGCGCTGGTAGCTAACCTTCACAAGCTCTACATCCGTGTGCTCGCTGCCCTTGTACGACAAACTCACCCTTCTAATTACATTGATGTACTGGTGAGGATCTTCAACACACTTCCTATGTTGGGTTGTCTCAGCAAAGAACAGGCGGATGTCATTGGTCATTTCAAGATCGACTCACCCCCAGGTAATTGGCTCTCTTCTTTGTAAGGAAATGATATGGACAAAAAATTCATATTTCATTATATATTTCATTGTATTTATCATGCTGGTAATTTTATAGTATCACTGGTTTGTGTTTGCTAAATCAATTGTACAATATCTCTCATTAATCACTCAGGAATATATGGTTTCAAATTCTGGTGTTTGATTTCAGAGGGTGTCTTGAAATATGCAGAAGATAATTGTGCTGTTACCCCTGATGTAATCATTCCCCCTGTGGACATTTCTCATATGACTCACAGCTCCTGATATCAACTGCTAAGGTCATACAAATAACTTAGCCTTGCCCCTCCCACCTAGCACATAACCAAGCCTTATGTCACATGACCCAGCCTTATGTCACATGATCCAGCCTTATGTCACATGATCCAGCCTCATGTCATTTGGTCACTTCTGTTGTCACCTGACATAGCCTTACAATAATTTTCATTCTCATGTATAATATTCTCTGTGTTAATACTGTATTCTACTTTGAATAAGTGCCGCACCAAGTTCAATCCTCTGGACCATTTTCAGCAAACCTCCATCCCATGTTGCTTTATGGTAGAGCTGTTTGATAAATTTTGCCGTAGTTAGGCATTTGCGCTACTCCATCACCTGTGTCACACTAAGTAAGCACCTCCTGGCCTATGCCTTTGTGCCTGCCTCTTATTCAAGGTAGACTATGGTAGGTTTATTTTGCAAAGGGAATTTAGGAGTCTACTTTGCATGAAATCGTGCAAATGGAGCTGATATTGTCTTTATTTTTGTCACTGCTGTGCTATGGAAAACTAAAACAATTTTCAAATGGCTGGGTACAGATGTGTTGTGAAATAGCTGTACATTTTGCATGTCTGTTTGTTACTTGTCAGACTGATGGATTGCCCATGGCCTGCCCTATTGAGTGTTTAGAACAATGTTGCTTTTCTAACTCCTGTACATTTTCAGGCATAGAAATGTCAGTTTCAAAATAAATGGTATTATTATTATAATTTTTATAAAACAGCAGTTATGATATATGTTGGTTGAGGGGTGTCCAGGTACTGCGAGCGGGAGGTATTTGATAATATTTCACAGGTAACTTCACCCCTTCATATGGTTGAGGTTGAAATAATTTATCATAGCTTTGTCTCTGGTTGTACATACCTGCCTTATACATTGTATTATTTGAACTGGGCTCAAGAAGAGGTAAGGTATTCTTCTTTATACAACAGCCCTGTGTGTGTGTCTTGTTGAAGATCAGGGCAAATATTTCTAGTCAACTGTGCTTTATTGTAAGGCAATTCGAGTGGCTGTCTGCTTTATCCAGGTGATGTTCTGCATAATGAGGACACAATTATGTCAAAAATCACCATTTTAGAACAATTTCGTGTTTTTGTGTGTGTAATTTGATAAGACTCATGATGCTGTCAAGTATAGCATGAGATCATATGTTATTCAGAAGAATTTGATGATAATTGTGCATATACTATGTTTGATAATTGTGCACATACTATTTTTTGAAGAATGTATATTATCTCCCCTCTGTCATATACTGTCCACTGTCTAACAGCAGTGCTCAAATTGAATGTCAATAGTCTTTCTATCCTCGTCAATCTTGTTTGTGTTATCTTGAGGAGCCTTGTGTTATGGGTGTGCCATTGTGGGTTGTTATGGGTGTGCCATTGTGGGTTGTTATGGGTGTGCCATTGTGGGTTGTTATGGGTGTGCCATTGTGGGTTGTTACCAGAGCTGGCCTATTAGTGTACATATCATTCACTCTAGTGATGTCATCTTGACATTGGATGTTCCAACTCACCATTACAGTGGTGATTCTGCAGCATATCTCCGGTGGCTGCTTCAAGCTTATTGGTTTGCCATGCCTTATCAACACCCTGCCAATCTGTTTATATTATACCAAATGAGTTATATTGTTTCCAGTTGGTTTTATATTGTATCTGCAATATATCTCCCTTTATGTTTTACATCACAGGGGCTCCGTCCCAGGATGCCAAGCTTCTGAGCGTCGAGTCTCTATCTATATGTAACTACTGTAGTTATATATAGATAGCCACTCTGGAGCACCTGTGTTTTACCTGTTTGTTGATTGTTATTGCATTATATAATACTGCTCGATGTTGATCTATCCTATTTGTCACAGTACTGCCAGACAGTGTTCCCTTCTTATTCAGTCTAGTGATGAGCTTCCTCAAATCCCATTATCTTGATTGGTGAACATGAAATTTCCGCTGCACTGCTTCTTTTAAATTAATTTATTCCACTCTCCATTCTGTTCATCCACAGTTTATACTGCTTGCAAATTAGGAGATATAATTATTTTGCTCAAATACAGATCATTGTATAGAAGATTGTTCCTTGGTTTCAGCCACAGACAGCTTCTTGGCTTGACTTGAATTGACAAGAACTACCTCGTTTATACAAAGTATTATGAATATAAATACTGACCTGGTGGATATATTGATTGTGACAGATGTGGTTCATTTAGACTATGATGTAACTTAAATACTATATTTAATGTGTATATATAGCGATTCTCAGTATTCCATCCCTCGTGCCATGGAGTCTGTTGTGGGTTCTGCAGGACGTGCTTCACTTGTGGCTAGATAGAAAGCTGGCTACTGGTAGTTGTTTCACACGAACTAATGCTTTTCTTCACAGTGAAAGATTTGTTTTATTTTGTCTTACAATGCTTTTAATCAGGTCATTTAAAAGAGGCGCTTGGATTTACATCATTCAACCTTTGTATTATTTGAAGGTCTTAAAATGAGTCTACCTTGAGGCCATGTATTCAACTTTTGTGTGTAAATTGAAATCATGTTTATGATAATATTTTATTTCCCTAACTGGTTATATTAATTTCTAAATGATCCAGTGGCCATGTGCAAATCAGCCTGTTTATTGCCTTTTTATATATATCCAAGTCACTATTGTGAGATGTTTAGTTGTGTACAATGATAATGCAGTGAATTGGTTATGGTGTAACAATCCTTAAGTCTTATGTAATAATACTTATTGGCCAAATCACTTTTTAGTCTGGCAAGATCCAATCGACTCAATTCAAATTGGCCTGCATTATTGGCAAATTCTAGCGGGCATATCCATTTATAATGAGTTGATTAAATCTATGAATACACAAAATGTATAATTGTCATGTCAAGTATATATATATATATATATATATATATATATATATATATATATATATATATATATATATATATATATATATATATATATATAATGTATATATTTATAAATAAATATGTTTATATTCATATATGTACATTTATGTATTTTCATGTATATATATATTTATATATGTATACACATATATATAGAGATATATATATATTTGACAGATCTTTTAGTGTATTTGTAAATTTAATTAACTGATTGTTAGTGGATATATTCATATATATATATGTATACATACATGTATATAGGTATGTATATTTATATATGAAATTTGAAAGGACACTTACATTTAACTTTTGAAAGGGATTTCTGCAACAAATTCCCTGTTATTATAGATATGGTTACATGCGTTCACTTGGCCACTGTTCATATATAAGACTTCCGTAATTTACTGTTGGTATTCCAACACTCAGCCTCCAGCAGAATGTGCCGTAGCAAAGAAGCCAACCAAATGTTTTTACATATACAGGTTTTATGCATATCCTTTTTATCAAATGTCACACAAATTTGTTCATTCATTTTGGCAGGATCCATTTTCATGGTTTTTGAAAAAAAAGGATATAGTGCAGCTATTAGGTTCCTAGAATCCTTTCTATCAGCTCTAATAATGTGATCCATGGGATATAAAACTTGATGGAGATGATGAATTATGTAACAGGTAATTAACAGGTACGACATGTTGTTGTGGTGCACTCATATCATCATTGTTGTCGTTGCTGCATTGTCTTGTTATTGCTCATGTCTGCACAATAAATATATTGGTTTATTCACTAGGTCTTGCCTATATTATAATGATCTGGTTGCTGTACGTTAATTTGTTACTGTGTCACAGCAAAAAAAACCCAGCATATTGTACGGCAATTTTTGTTGAGTAAGTTGTATCGGGATCTGTGTGGTGTGGAGATGCACATGATACACACTTGATATGATGTAGTTAGAATCTTTAACTTTTGAATTTTCAATGGAACTTTGCCTAAAGATTAGAGAGAGATGTGTTGAGCTCTAGTCTGCGTCCTAGTTGAGCTCGGAAGCCAAGAGAGAACTGATTTTGAAATGTAAAGTGCTTCCTTCAACGACTTAGGCATGTATCCCAATTCTCATGGGACGTGCAGTAGCCAGGTGGGTTGGGGTCTTCGGGCGTTGCCTGGGCAGGATAGTCATGTGGCTCTAGAATATGGGGTATGTATGAGGAGATGGGGGACGTGGCAGGTGACATGTAGGTCACTCGTGGATCTCGGAAGCTGGGGATTAATAATTAATATCAGCTGTAGGGGGCTACTCCATCAACTGATGACTGAGAGGGTACGTTTTGATGATGGGTAGGTTTGTTATCAAATTGGCACTCAACATAATTAATGTATGTAAAAATAAGCAACAATTTTCAGTCTATTTGGCCAACTTGAGATTCGACTAATTTCTGGAAGCTACTTAGATTCAACTCATATCTGGAAGCGACTTGTGATTCGACTCATTTCACGGACTGGAAGTTACTTCAGTTATGACTCATGTCTGGAAGTGACTTGAGTTTCGACTCATTTCTGGTAGTGACTTGAGCTTTGACTCATTTCTGGGTGTGACTTGAGATTCGACTCATTTCTGAAAGCGACTTGAGCTTTAACTCATTTCTGGAAGCAATTTGAGATTCGATTAATTTTGGAAGTGACTTGAGATTTGACTCATTTCTGGAAGTGACTTGAGATTTGACTCATTTCTGGAAGTGACTTGAGATTCGACTCATTTCTGGAAGTGACTTGAGATTCGACTCATTTCTGGAGGCGACTTGAGATTTGACTCATCTCTGGAAGTGACTCGAGATTAGAATCATTTCTGGAAGTGACTTGAGATTCGACTCAATTTTGGAAGTGACTCGAGATTCGACTCGTTTCTGGAAGGGACTTGAGATTCGACTCATTTCTGGAAGGGACTTGTTATAGAGCAGAGGCAACAGCAGCATCCTTTAAGCGATTGATATCAACGATGTCATGTAAAAATGATCCGATGAATGAAACCTACAGTAGTCAAATTCAGTCAGTCGGCTGAACCAAGGGTTTGTGGGTTTGTGCTAACAATTTAAATTATGGAATTTAATTCATAATCTTGTCAATTGTTTATTCATCCAAAATGTTGACATTCCATAACAATAAACATGAAACAAGGGAGAAATGTCACCGAATAAGATCCTCATTCATTCCAAGTAGTGGCACTCCCAGACTCCACACCAGTATGGAAGTGATATATGATTACACATTACGTCAATGATCAAGTTTGCTATGTACGCACTTCATTCCTGTATGTAATAGCATGTATTTCATCACAATTGACTATAGTTAGACATTGATATAACCGTGGTAATTTACCTCTGTGCTAAATCTGTAAGCTACATGGAAACAGACTAAGTCCTGTATTCATTAACGTTGTCCCGTCAGGTTTCATGCTACAGAGAGTCAGTTCTGTCCGATGTGAAACCAGTTGAAAAGACAAATCACAGGTTTCCATATTACAAATAAGAGGGGCATACCCCCTCCCCCCCCCACCACTCCCCTTACTTTCTTTGATTGAAATTTGGTCCAAAATGAGACCTAATATCGAGATTATATGGCAGTCTTGGATATAACAAATATTTGCTACCAAGCCCAAAGACAAATTCCAAAGAAACATCTCCACCACAACCTGATAACAATTGGTGCAAGTTGGCGAGTGTCAGACATACTGACATATATTTGTACGAATTATGCTCACTAAGACTGCAAAAGACTACCATCAACGTTTGGTAAACAATGGATATAAGATTATCTTGAAGGTAGGTTAGAATGCCAAAGATTGGGCAGTAAACTAGAATAGTTTGAATGGTAACATTTCCATTTAAAGCTCAGTCAACCATCTGGGATTTAATAGACATCAGAAGAGGATCTAGTCTGAATCACCGCAAAACATTCCTGCACAATATTAACTTCATGCATTCAATGGCTTTCATTAAGCACTGACATGGCAACATATTTCTATCACAGCCAAGGCAAAAATCAATGGAAAAAAAATTCTAATATAAGACCAAACAAATTTTATACTTCCATACAGCTAATTATCATTTTGATATTGTAGCCTTTTCGGGTAAATTAGAATGACTATGGAGCATGTGCTATATATCTGCCCTCATGAGGTCATCAACCCCACCGTGCACAACTAGCATAACCAAATAGAACTACCACTAGGAAAACGTGTCCCTTATTATGCCACTATCTTGTATCTAACAAATCCTCTATTTTTATCCAACCAATATATATGTATGGCAATGGGGATAAATGTGCTTCTGGTTATACGTGAACATTAGCCAAATCCATGCACAAGATATGATCAACATGACATATCAAACATAGTAAGTTAGACTTATAAAAAAGCATGCTTAATCAAACAGCAATGGTTTATCAAGAGCAAGGTTCAGATGCCTGGGTTGTTGGTATATCTTTGAGAGCGCCCCCGCCCTCCCCAGCCGCATCCATATCACATGACCCCCTTTGGGAATTCTCCTTTGTACCCCCGGAAATTTCTTCGCCTTCATTCTCAACGTATCATCTGTGGCAATAACGAGAGATGATTCATCCTTTGCAGGAAGTACATCAGACACTGTACTATCCATACTGCTATCTTCCAGACTTCCTTCAACCAAACTACCGATCTTAGAGGCAAGAGTTTGAAACGACTCCAGACTCGAGTTGGTATCGTTGACACTCTGCTTGTCGACAACAGTGTAGCCTGGGCCAAGCCGTCTGTACATTCCATCTCCAGTGAAAGACTCTGCTGGGCTGCCCCCAGAAACCAACACCTTTGATTCCATCCCTTTGTAACCTTCATCATCAGTTTCCATAGCAACACTAGCCGACAATCTTTCATCCATATTTGGGGCTGTAACATCCCCTTGCATATCTTCTTCATCGATTGAATTTGGCCGGGAGCCACTCTGAGAAAAATGATTGAATTTTGCGGCCCTGAGCTTTGGGTTGCGACCTCTCGGAGAGGAGGGCATTTCCAGGTCCTGTGGCATTTTGATGTCCTCGCAGAACTGGGTGTGGTTGGCCCCGACTGGGCGACTGGGCCCGCCCAGACTATGAGCTGTGCCGGTGAAAGGTAGGTGTTTGATGGGGAAATGCATGGCTTTGTTGACAAGGACATTACTGGCCCCACTGCTAACATCCTGCTTCATCTGCTGGGTGGGGGAAAATGTGGGGGCAAGGTCATCTAACGAGGGCGAGGCCCCCGTGACCCGCGCTTCTATTCCAGGCTCCACAGTAAAGTGACCATGCGGCTCCAAACACAACTCCAGACGATCTTCCTGGGCATTGTAACGAAATATCTGTACACACGTAGAACAAAGCTAACAATGAAACTCTGTCTAACTATTTAAACTAAACAATTTCAACCATTTGAAATAGGATCAAGTACCTTTCCTGGGAGGCTTGGGAGTGTACAATGCTTGCCATCGTGCAGCCCAAGGTCGCGAGCCACCTGCTGATAGAAGAGACCCCCCACAGAGAAAAGATGAGGCATTGTCTGTGCATATTTCCATAGGTCCTTGCCACCGAGGGAAGCTGCTAACGCCAGAGAAGAGATGGAACTGTCCAAGCTATCTGATCTCTCTATGATAACAAAAGCAAACCATTCACAAACGACAACTAGGAAGCAAAAGTTACCCATATAATCCATTTGTTATTAAGGCACACCTGCTGAATACTAACACGATGTTAGGTCAACACACAGTTGTGAATGAATGTTGTAATAGATGAGACAGGGGAAAGTCATTATAATCAAGGTTGAAGAGGCCAAGTCCAGTTTGAAAAGATCTACTCCATGTATTGGAATGGTGGCTTGTTTACCCATTTTGTGTGTAAGCTGGTGCAATAGGTCCGTTGTAGACACACCGTGGACATCCGCTTCAAAGCTAGACCACGACTGGCGGTGGGCGGGTCTCGTTGGCCAGGGCTCCTCCCCTTCACCAATATCCACTGTAAGCACACCACCACAGCTGTGTAGATTACGGAGAGGGTCAGGGCTAAACAGGGGTAGAAATGAGCTTACTTGGTTCAGGGGCCAGTAAAAATCCCTATTTTCCAAATCTAGGGGCCCACAGCCAAGAAGCCTGGTCATTTACAGAAAGTGTTGGTTCTCACCTACCTTATCAACAGATAGCAAAAATATTAATAGACCCTTGCAAATATCAATCATTATTATTATCTATATAATTCCATGGCACTATTGAATTTCTTCATAATCATGTTGGTGGTTGGTTTAATCATGGAGTAAAAAGGTCTACAGCACGGCATGTTAAACGGCTGAAACAGGCCAGGCCTATGCTCTTTTGAACCCTTTAAACTTAGGTTATTCTAATAGAGCTGAAGAATTATCCGTTCTTATGCTACTTAGAAAAGATAATGCAATAGCCTCTGGCAATTCAATGGCATGCCAAGGTGGTTGTCAAACCTATCGCAAATACCACGGGTCAATCAGCTGGATACAAACCTAGATGCAGTATTTGTAAATAATATGGATTGGGATGAAATCACTTTATCCACACAATCAGTCAACTTATTTCGAATTTTAACTTACTGGCACAACTTTCCTGCTTCACATCCACACTGACTCTGTCGCCATCTTGTATCGGAAGCAGCCCCTCCTCTCCATCGACAGGCTCTGTCAGTTCTCTAGGTGGGAAGCCGTAACGTATTTTCAGGATTTTATCCACACTGATGTCCAGTTTTGCGCTGAGAAGATCCAGCAGGGTTGAATATTTCAGATCGTGGCCAAGTTGGATGGTTAACTGGAAGAGCCGGAAGCAATACTCAGATTAATTGTTGATTAAACACAAAGTGTCAGAAGGATACAGAGTATTTATATAACACTGAGGTTACCATGGTGACTACTGACCTGTTTTCCGTGCGATGTGCTCACCCGGATGCGTTTCTCTCCCGGCCGACGTGGAGGGCTTGATCTCACGGGTGTGGTGGGTTTGTCACCTGACTCTACTCCTGTCATTTTGGCTTGTTTCATGGCTTCCTAAAAGCATATCCCAATATTGATTTAAACTGTATAAACTCGAAATTGCGTTTTCACAAGAACACATGCTAGGATGGATGACAGCATGCTGGAATACATATTCCACGATATCACTTACTTTGGATCTGTGCTGACTCTGCCTGGCAAGTTCATCAGTTTTCCGTTTCTGCATAGTACCTGCCTTTTCTTCCACTTTCTTACGGACATCTTTTTCTGTTTGACTTAGGGTGAGTTCTTCTTTGTGCAGCGTTTTAGACTGTAATACCACAGACCATCACTGAAATATATCTACAGGAAAGCCGTTATACTGCTCTTTACAATTAGTACATATGGGTCAGAGGTTATCATAAGAAAGTACAACCTACCTTCTGTCCAGTCAGGATGATTTTGGATGGAGAATTGGCTCGCCATGATGCATCTGTTTCCTCGTGATGTCTGGACACTCCCACTGGTTGTCCCTTATCATCGGACTCCTCCCCCTTCTCACTTGCCACGCCCTCCATGTCCAACGACTCCACCTTCTTTCCTCCAGGGCTACCACCCTTCTTACTGCTTGGCTTAGCAGCCTTGGAAGTGGAGCGCCAGATGGTGTCCACAACTTTCTGCTCTAATCTCTCACTTCCAAACTCACCAGGGAAGTGCCTCTGAACCAGGTTCTGAGCCTCCTGGTAAACGTTGCTGTTGCGCTGAGGGTCAGATTCATCTTGAAACCAATGGACAGCGTCCGCCACCAACTGACCATTCCACTCAAGGGAAATGGGAACACTGCAAAACAATATAAACCATATTCTGAGTGAAGACTATAAACTGGATTTTTTCATCAAGATATTCAATTTTAAAAGAAGACGGAGCCCATTCATGTAAATTCACACATACAATAGTTACCCATGTATAGTCACACGTGTTTATAGGTCACAACCCGTTCCCCCTTTTCAGTCTAGGAATTTGGTCCTAAAGTTTTTACAATGCAATATAACATGGAAATAATCATCACCATGATTACCTGTAAAGGTATATGGAATGTTATTAACGCACCACTCTACCTGCTTAAACTAATCAATTTAATACAGATATAAATTGGCCTATAGCTGGACAACTGAGGCACACCAAATCGATTGCCAGTTCAACGCCAACTTCAAAAGTTTATTTGATGCCAGCGAGACGGATTTACAGACTTCAAGCTTGACTGGTAGCTCGTCAACTAGCTAATAGTAAATATACTTTCATGGTGCAGAGAACAAGATCGTTGAACAAAAGTTGCCTCACTACCTCTCCAACAACAGCTTTAGCTTGAGATCGATGCGTGTGACCTTTGCACCCGAATGAGGTCAGACAGGGCAGATGGGAGAAGAGGGATGGGGTGATGGATGAGTCGCTTAGCTGTGTCGCACAACAAGAACGTCGTCGGTCAAGGTACAATTACTGCTTACTTTTCAGGGAGGTTGTCATACTCTTTGCCGTCCCAGTAATGCTTGAATCCACACTGACACTTGCTCTGTGGAGCTGGGGTCAATGTCCTGTCACCGTTCTGGTACGCAACGCTTCCATCCTTGTCAACGTGCCTCATCTGTGTCCTGCCACACACCATCATTTACATCATTCTCGCTGGCACAGTGACAAGCCGTTTGTGATTTCTGAAGGAAATCAGCTGCAACATGTTCTGATCATAAAATCATTCTTAATATAGCCATAAATAGCAGGTTTGGAAACCATCATGTCAATGTAATATGTGAATTGTATTTTAAATAAGGTCAGTAAATGGGTGGTAACGTAAACCCACACATTATTGCCCATTTTTTGGCCTTGAACAAGAGGTTGCATTTGTTTTTCAAGAAAATGTGGTGGGCCTTTTAAAACCTTAAATGGGGTAGGACTATTAAAACCTTAAATGGGGTGGGCCTTTTTAAAACCTTAAATGGGGTAGGCCTATTAAAACCTTTATGAGAAAGAATATTGTACGTCGTACCCTTGACACCAGTGACAGTGGATCACAGGCGGGTTATCAGCATCTGGCTCCAGCACATTTTTCTCTGCGTTAAAACAGCACACCAGACCTGAAAAACATACATTAATGCAAACTTAGCCATACAACATATTTACCCATCAGCAAATATGAACCTTATCACACAGATATTGTTTCACCCACCATGTTTAGGAAAGTTGTACTTTTTCGTTGGGTCAAGACGAGAATGAATTCTGACGGCAAGGTCATAGAGTTCACCACCAGGGGCCAGCCATTCTCGATCTAGCTTCCACTCCATGATAGCCTCACACAAGAGGCAACGGTAAAGACATTTTTCTGCAATAGCTCGGCGCGTTTGAGCAACAATTTCTTCTGGCTTTATGCCAACAATTCCTGCCCAAAAATATATCAATGTTAATTTCACCTAGAAATACTAGTGTGAAACAGAAAAAAGTACTACACTGGTGGTATATTTCATATTGGACAGTTTGACACCACAGATTACAATCACAGTCCTTGGGGCATGTGGAAGGATTGTAGATAGTAGCCAGATCACCTGAGTTCTTGAAGACGTATTGGTTGTAGTCGGCAACGAGGCAGGTGCTGACTACATGTTGTCTGATAAACACCTTCTCCATGGCGGCCACCAGCTTCAGCAGGTAGCTCCCCTGTGAGACCATACCGCAAACTGAATTAAAATGCTCATCCCTTTAACATACAGGGCATGCATCAAGAATAATGTAGATAACACATTGCGAACACACAGGCCAAAAAGGTCTTAGCCCTACTTGTTAGCGGAAGAGTTGTTTGAAAAATCAGATTTTTTTCTTGCACTTGGATACTAAGTGTGTCCTATTTTTGAGTATGTATGCCCCTGTTACTAGATAACCTGTCAAAATGAGTTGGATGCAAGATTGACTGACAATTACACCGACCTGCAGACATTTATCACCACATAGGGTGACACGTCCTTGATCATCCATATCAATGTAGTTCTCGATAGACTCCTGCGGTACGCCCCAGGCCTTAGGGAACATCCAGTTCGGAATTGTGGGCAAGGGACGTCCTGCAAAAGGGCATCAGAATGTTGAATCACACTAGACAAAGCAATGTTGTTAGACCCAGCCGAGAACTGTATGGTTTGTAGGGGTTACAAATGCACATCACAATAAATATAAACACATGATGCATTCAGTGAAACCACCTAGCTCAAGGGCAGCCAGCTCAGCATAATAATGTACCACATTTTCATCAAATGTAACCTTCTGATGCAATTTAAATAAATTCATTCTAAACATGAATTTGGATTTTAATTAGGCAGGTCGGATAAACATGAATATATGGTCTTCCTCTCCAGGCCAATCATGTGAATACTTCAGTAAATTAAATAAAAAAGCCTCAAGGCCAAATACAGTCCTTCCCCTAAAACAGACTACAGACTTCATTAACATGAGGTACATAAAAAAATCATCAAGTAATATCACTGACCTTTAATTCCCACAAGACCTATGTAGTGATTTCTACCACTGTTGCTCCAGGCAAGACACAGGGGCTTACGCAGTGCACCATCTTTATCACGACATTCTTCTGGGGGGCACAAGCTGGGAAGAAAAGTCCCTACACACAAGAAGAAAGACAGACAAAATAAAATAACAAGTCTCACAATGTCTTGCAAGACAGGTATATTTCAGAATGTTTCATTATGCGAAAAAATAGATAATTACATACATACATAAAAACAAACACAACTGACCAAGGTAACATCGCATTCACCAAGTTAATAATTTAATGTACACACCTGTGTAGTCACCACAGCTCTGGATGCCGCTGATGGAATCCAGCAAGATGATTGGTCGATGCAGAACGTTTGCCAGGCCAAATATGTGAATGTTTCTTAAACCCATTGATTCATCAGCAGCAGGAATGTAATCTGGGTCACTCTCCATAATGATAGCTCTCCATTCATTTTCATCGATAAAATCTTGAAACAATGCCTTGTATGTATCTAACCGAGAACTGAAATGCTCCTTCAAATTAGCTCTCAGAGCATGCCAAAAAAGCTCTCGTCCAATGAGAGCCCGGGAGACAGCATGAACAAGACAGTGGCCATCACCATCTGCATGAATCGGGAGCAGTCTTTCCTCATTATCATTGGTACGTTTAATGCACTCCAGAGTGTCCTTCAAATACACCATGCTCCCTGTATTATCTCTGCCATACCCAGTCACATTTATATTTTCAGGTTCAAGCAGAAAGGACCTATCTCCAAGAATTTTACAATCAAAAGTCCCTTTTTGCCCCAATTCTGTCAACAACACTGCCTCGCCTGTTTTTTTATGCATTCCATATCGTGTTAGCAGAGGTGAAATTAGCTTGCACTGGTAATTTGAAAGTCCCAACACCTTAACGGAATCAGATCCTTTCTTTGGTTTAATGTTTCCCACCAAAAGATTTTTAAGTATATTA
Source organism: Urechis unicinctus (assembly GCA_034190875.2). Taxonomy (NCBI): domain Eukaryota; kingdom Metazoa; phylum Annelida; class Polychaeta; order Xenopneusta; family Urechidae; genus Urechis; species Urechis unicinctus. The sequence continues at coordinate 7,077,974 of CM067358.1, read as the reverse complement.
TGCAGTGCAACTTCAGGGTTTTTAACTTCTTCTACATTCTTGAGAACATTCTGACGATGGCGCTGACCACAGTTGGTACACACAATACTGGCATCGTAGGCAGGGAAGAACAGTTTAGTGCCACACTGCTCATCTGGACACAAGCCACTCAACATGCGATAAGGGCTGTTCTGGGTTGCATCCTCAGAAGCCATTATTACAAGGTCAGCTGCAATCAGAAATAAAAAAAATTATTAATAGTAACACATCCAAGCAGTGTTGAAAATGTGGATCTTCCATCAATAAAGGTGTACTAGAATTAACAAGATTCTTTTGGCATGTGGAAAACATATATACAGTCAAATACAAGTGATTGTGTGAGGACCCACATCTCATTTCATTCCAACTGTAGGGCATATGTGGGTGGAATCTAATTGTTTTCAAATCCCAGGGGTACTTAGGTCCCTTCTACATAGCATCAGATCTCTGACAGGTACTCTGGCCCGAGGTCATGGTACCAGAGTAACTGGCCGAGAACCGATGCTACCTTTGACATAGTAATTATAAGTAATACGTTGACGTTCGTTCTCAGTGGTTTTGTCGTATAATACCAGATTAGGGACTCAAGTGTATTGCTGATAATTAATGTCGAAGGTAGCATCGGTGCTCGGCCAGGTACTCTGGTAGCATGTAGTTACTCATGCAGCCTCTTTGTTCGTTTGAGCACAACCAGACCCAGTTCCAGTTTCGGAAGCATTATTAACTTAACTGACCCAAATTTAATTGAAATGCTCTGCGGAACAGTTGTGGATAACCAAACAGACCAACATCAGGTTTTATTCCAAGATGGAGTGAGCAGCAGCTCCCAGACTTGGTTCACCTTTTCACAAGAGCTTCATCATCATCGCAACTAATACTTACGGAAATCTGTGATTAAGAATCCGAGCAGATTAACTTTTTCCAATCGTTTTGCAAGTAAGAGTCTTAGAGTTAGACACACACATTTTCCAGTTTTCCTAGGCAGTGTGGCAAACCCAGTGTGACACCCATAAAGGAATAAATCTCGCTGCCATGCAATATAACAAAATTAATGAAAATCTTCAGTGGAAACTATCTATGATGGCATGAGCAGTCACGGAAGTGAATTAGTTTCGCAATTAACTTAGGAGAAACCGAAATCAACTCCGCTGTCAAATTTCCCTTTTGTTTACTTCGCCGATATTGGAAGACTTGTTGTAATTGGTCAGACATAAATGACGTCATTGGGTTACAATTTATATTGACTGAATATCAGATTATTTAGTTAGATATAATTTATACTACAATCACAAGTTCTTGAAATAATATCGATCAAGTAGGTGCTAATCATGTATTGCCTAAAAGATCACATATATCCACAGAAACTATTACTAGCATCCCAACTGTCAACCAATCATAGAGGGTAACACAAGCTTGCTTTCCTCCTCGATCATCATATTTAATCGCAAGAGGGCGTAAGGTGCATGTGGCCTCGCAATTGTACAGGTTGATGAACGACTGTTCCACGTGGTTTCCCGTCAAAATCACTAGCCATGCAGAAATCTCGTATACAAATATTTTGCCCCAAAATAGTTAAATAAAAATTTTAAGTGTATAGTTTCGCTTTCAAGACACTTTCGGGTGCATGAATCTTCTGTCCACTTACCTCGCCCTACAAGACGTCTTGTACGTGTTGTATGAACATATATCACCGTTCGCCAGGGGCTAACCTACCCCACTGCCTGTAATTGTCGAGCACCTTTAAAGGCATGATGTACATGCAGTTTAAAAATAAATGGGATTAACCATTACCCTTTTCCAGCAGATCACCCGACTTATCTGGTTATTAGTGCGGCGTGGTATTTAGAATTGTGTCAATGAAAGTGGCATTTGATTACATGACAAAGGAATTGAAAACAAACAATGCTCTATTTCTAAAGGTTAGTCAATGTCAAATTTACCCGGAGAGCAGAGACGTCATGTAGATGTCATATTCTAGTTTCTATTTCGTCGTTTCTGTTCGGTTCATACACTTGAGTAGGTACTGGTACTATAGTATATCGGATGGATCATGAATAAGTTTACAATCAAACAACAACGCCAGATATCATGACGTCAAGTAAACGTCTACAGATGACGTCGGTTTGATATTTTTGTTTCAAAATGAATTCATGATACAAAATTTCCATGAAACTTACCCTGCCCATGCTAAACGAGGCATTTTGTGAAAAATATGGTAGTATGCCTCTTGGTGTCATCTTCTTATTTAAGCCCTCCCCCAGATTAAGAAAAAAACAAACGACCCTCCCTTTGAGAGGTGTTGAACCCCATCCCCTGACCCCGACTTACCGCTACCTCCGCCAGGTAAAGAAACTCCGCCTCGGACACCGTCCGTGTTGATTACTTTCGATATATCATATCCACCCTGCATCAGATCATCAAAATACCAGGGCCCGCCCCCGGCCCCGCCCCGTGCCAGAACGACCTCTTATTATTACAATGTAAATTCAAAATAGTAATGATCTAATCATGTCAAAAGAAGAAGAGCTTCTCGGCTTATTTCTGTTGTCTATATAAGCGTCATGTTTTAGTCTTGTCATAACGTTAAATTTAACCAATTTCAAAAGCAGCAGATCATCGGATATATTACAGTGGGCTCATGAATATTCATCGAAGAACTCTCCCCAGAGCAACGGGTAAGATAAACTATTAAAAAGACAATGGTTCTTCTTCACCTTGATGTTTACTATGTTGAGTTTCATTTTGAAGTCTGTGTTCAAATTGTCGAAATTGTTTATTTCATTATTAATGACTCCAGAGGGTTTATTATTTGTCAGAAGAGCGATAATACAAGTTTTTACTCATGCCTGTCTCGGTCCAAGCGGTAATATCCACAATAACTGACAAGCAAGCATTGTGTGGAGATACTGTACAATCTTGCCTATGCTCAACATTTATGTGCACCTTGTAATTTAAAAAATACAAATATTTTCAAATAAGATTGGCATAGGTATCTTGATTATTCTAGGTAGTTCCCACATATATTTTGCTTGTTTAATTGCAGGTTCAGCTCCTTGGTTGAAAATGGAACTTTCTCCATTGGAGTCTATCCCATCATCTGACCCAGACGCTCTAGGCTCAACACCTGTCAGTGACAGCATATTTGACGATCCTGATCGACCCAAATCGTTATTGAAAGGAATCAGATGCCTATACCAAGAAGCAAATAAATTTTCAGATGTTACCCTGCTTGTTGGGGAGAAAGAGTTTCCTTGCCATCGGAATATTTTGGCCATATCTAGTCCATATTTTATGACCATGTTTACAGCTGACCTTCTTGAGAAACAACAAAACTCAATAACAATTCAAGAAATGGATGCACTGACCATGGAGTCTGTGTTAGCTTATATATACACTGGACAGGTGACAATGTGCGAGGAATCTGTGCAGAATCTTCTGTCTGCAGCCAACCTCTTCCAGCTACTGGCCTTGCGTGATGGTTGTGCCGATTTCATGATAAAGCACATTGGTGTCAACAATTGCATTGGTGTGTTTTTCTTTGCCCGTGCTCACCAATGTAATCAACTAGCTACCCATGCTAAAGAAGTGATCAATTCGCAATTTGAGAAGCTCTATCAGGAGAAGGAATTCCTTGCCCTGCCTTGTGAAAAACTGGTGGAAATTATCAGGGATGATCATCTGAATGTTACTCAAGAAGAAACTGTTTTCGAAGCTTGCCTGTCTTGGGTCATGTCTGATCCTGCTAGTCGTCAAACAGATCTCTATCATGTAATGAAACATGTGCGATTTGCTAACATCAGTTCATATTACTTCTGTGATAATATAGATGTGATGAACCTGGTTTATGAGGATGACAAATCTCTCAAAGTTGTTAAACACTGCTAAATATTACCACATGTTGAAAAATAGACAGTCTGAAATCGATCTGAATTTTGTACCTCGTCAAGGTATGCCTTATGAACGTGCAGTGGTAATCATGGCTAACCCCTACACTGAGGATAATTCGTGCAAGTTCAATAGCATGGAAGTACTGTTACCACGTACAGGAACTATCAAACACTTGTGCAAACTTCCTCAGAGTCTTTATATGCCCTGTAAGTTATTGTCAACATCTTCAGAACGTGTCCATTGCATGTTATTGTAGACTCATCCATTATAGCAAATTTGCCAAAAATTTGATCCTTAGGTATTATTTTATTGATTTTAATAATTAATTTTCTTAATAATGGATGCTGCATAATTTGATATTTTGACAATTCTATGCAATATAGCTAAGTAATTCTTCTTTAACATCCATGCTGTTTGTCTGTTTGCTTATTTTGTTATAATAAACCCCATTTGACTTTCTTGTGTATCTAGCTGCGTGTACCACTGGTGACAATCAAATATTTCTGGCTGGAGGAGCAATCAGAAAGTTTAACTACCGAGGACCTTTCATAACTGAAGGAGTGTCCTCAAATCTTTTTGTTTATGACAAGAATTTTGGATCCTGGCAAGTACGAGCTAAGATGATCCAGGGAAGATGTCAGTTCTGTTTGGTCATACTAGATGGGTGGGTAAAGGTTCATTTAATCCTAACCTTTTTACACTTATCTGGGTATTGCGGTTTGTGGGTTTGTTTGTGAATTGTTTGTTTGTAAACTTTTTTTTGGCAGGCAATTCAGGTTGCAATTTTTTTTTTCAAAGGTCGGCAACAATGTTGCGCAGAACCCAGACTCTTTTTGTTGACCTTGGCCTCAAGGTCATTGAAAATTACGAATATCTCCAGGGATTATCGTTCTTCTAAGCGCCTAAGGTCGAAAAATCGTGGTATCAGTTCCAATTTTAAGAAAATTAACCAAAAAATTTAATTGCCCATAAAACCATTTATGACCATCTGATGGCAACAATTTTTTGTAGAAGGATGTCAGTGACATGGTAAGCTGCATCGTAAAATTTCATGGCTGCTGATGACGTCATTTCCAGTTCAGATGGCATCAAAGTTTATTAAATTTACCACAAGTTTAACTACCAATATTTCTGTGTATAATGCTTCGATTTTAATAATGTTAACATATTCTGGAAGTTTTATTCAATTGCAAACATTTTCTGAATATATGTAATTGTAAATATGATGCATTGTTAAAAAAATTCCAGCATGTAGTAAATTTCTGGTAGCAAAAATCTGTAAAATTCTTACAATTCATAATTGACAAGCCAATTATCGTCCAATCTGGGAAAAAAATTGCTTGTGGCCAAGTTCATCAATTGGTAAATAGAATTCTTGATTATTCAGGTTTCTGTATGCCATCGGAGGCCAGAATGAGACATCTATACTGGATACAGTAGAATGCTATGACCAACAGCGGAATACATGGACATCTAAAGCCCCTCTACCAGAGAAACTCCACTGTATGACTGCTGCAACCTACAAGGGCAAGATCTATGTATTTGGTGGAGAAAATGAATCTGAGATAACTAAGTCTGCTTATAGGTATTTTTTTTCCAATCTTGGGTAATCAAGATTTACTGTAAAACTTCTTGATCATCACATGCTTTAGTGTAATGTAACCAACGAGTGTTGTCAATGAGACTGAACTCGTTTTCCATACAACTGTCTAGCAGGACTGTCTATCTCTTGTACTTAATTTGACATTATACCCCTCTGAGATTAATGACTTACTGCATGCTCCATCCCCACTCCACCTAAAGCAGTCATTGTATCCAACAGTTATACAATCGATATCCTACCACAGATGACATCACTAATAATGCTATTCAGATAAGATGGGAATAATTGGATATTTTCTCAGAGAAAAATAACAGTAAGCATGATCGATTATTTCTGTTATATATACACTGTTTTAGTAGCATTTTGGGGAGTATGAGAAAAACATGCTGCGGTGTCTTGATTCAGATATGATTCCACCAACAATACATGGATGTCGTTACCTCCTCTCCAAGAAGCCCGGGCGCTCGCTGGCAGTGTAGTGTACAGGGACCACATCCATGTTATAGGTACTACATCACTATTCACTTTACTGTTGCATCACAACTGAGAAAACCTTAAAGAAAGAATGTGGTCGCTCACATCGGACAGTTTGACCCATCAGACTGCTAATTTGCATTTAATGTGTTATTCTCTTTTGCAAGTGGTTAACACAAATTGAATTTGAACTCTCTTGAAGTTCTGATAAAAGGAAAGCTGTCAGATTCTCAGTGTATTATATCATGAGTTAGTTATTTGACTGTCTGGTTTGCTATTAGCTTCCAAACACGCTGACAGCTAGGGCACCTTGACTTTATTCATCATGTCACATGTACACTCCAGGGGGCAACTCTTCAATCAGCGCCAAATGGAAGAAGGAGTTCCTCCCCGAGCATTGTGTTTCTGCCGTGGAATTGTTCAACCCTGTAGACAACACCTGGTCGCTAGGCCCAGAGCTACCTAACGCCCTCTGTGGGGCAGGTGAGAGATAATTGACAGGTGCTGCTACTATCTCACCTGTGAGATAGTCTGATGAGTCTGTTGGATGATGATGATGTGGAGCTGATTGTTCACCATCTTTTCCATGTAATTCATTTGACCAGCATCAAAAGTACATTAAGCCACAACCTTGTCCATCGTCATAACGTGCCCCTCGCAGTCATGCCCATGTGTGACCTACGTGTCACCTGCCAGCCCCCAAACCCCTCTCCTCATACATACCCCATATCTTATATAGCCTCGCCCATCTTCTGACCAGGCTGCTGCATGTCCCATGAGAGTTGGGATAGCGTGCCCGAGTCATTGAGGGAATCACCTGGTCTCCGAGTTCAACAATACTCTCTCCATCTTTTTGGCAAAGCTCCATCTTAAATTATTAAGTCATAGAAATCAATCAAGTTAAAGGTTCTTCTAAACCCTACGCCTGAAGTTTGTGTTCCTTCATTAACAACCTCAAGAGCGTGTCGCACATCACCACACCACAGATTTCGAAAGGACATATAAGTTTCAACACGCTGTGTTAATTGTTTACATTGTGATGTGAATACATAAACAGCAATATGGTACCGTTTATTGTTTTTAGGGGTCATTGTAAATAATATAATGCTGGGGGTTTTGATGGGGTATGTGGCCCAGCGTTAAGGTTTGTTAAGGTAGAGGTTAGAGTGGGTGTTATAGAGGGTTATCCAAAGTGTGTGGGTGTTCAAATTGGGTGAAATAAGAGGTGCATAATTTTTGAATGTCCCCTTTAGGTTTCTTTTTCTGATGGAGATCATAGCCAAGAAATGGTTTCCTGGACGCGACTGGTTTCTGTTTATTCAGGAGTGGTGAAGTATGGAGAGAGTTTACTAGTGGTGGGAGGAGAGGACGACAAGAGTTGGATGGCGGGCTTGTTTGCTCTGCGGCAAGATGCTGGCGGCAAGGAACATTGGGTGGAGAGTCAGGAACTACCCATGGTCATCAGTACGTACGCTTGTGTCGTGGCTAACATCCCCCGTGACCTCTTGTCTAATCATGATGAATAATGTTATTATCTTATTTTAAATCTGATACATAGTTTGTTTTATGGTGACTAGGTAATTATGTGAATTTATGTCAAGATCGTATTATGCTTATGATGACAGCTTTATTGACACTGTCTTTATTGACTGGTCCAGGTATGATATATCTAATTTATTGATTTTTGTGTATGATGTTTTTATCATCTTTGATGGTCGTATTGTTTGACTTGGAAAAATGACTGAAAAAATGCGATTCTTGAAAGTTTGTTACTATTTTTTACAAAACTTATTGTGCAATAATAAAATTTATGTGAATTGACTCACAAAATGTTATAGGAATTAAAGTTGTTTTCTGATTTTAGTTGATTTTTGGCCATATGTATTACCCATTTTACATTTGTAAATATCAAATCGAAAACCCAAATGACAGAGTTGTGTGTAACACCTTCCACACTACATATCAAGTAAAGAAATCTTAAGCTATTAAAACCAATCTCATTTTTATGACTGCATGATATCAAGACAAAGTTACAGCGATAAATTGGATGATTCACGTTTTGATTCTCAGTTCGAATGCCAGTGATGTGACCTTATCAACCATTATGGTGGCTCTGCGCTTATGCCACCAAACGCCTATAATGATTATTATGTCTTCCAACGATAGTCAAGGTTTTTCGGGCTTTTCTCCGGAACGGCTAAACATATCAACATGAAATTTTGGGGAATGATAGATCATGTTATCTGCTGAAGTGGGCTACTATCGAAAAGGAAGCTTATGCAGTCATCTACTCATTACGTAAGCTACGACCCTACCTATGGGGAGAACAGTTTACCATCTGCACGGACCATAAACCCTTAACCTCATTATTCCTTAAAGAGATGAAAAATACGAAGATCCAACGATGGGCTGTGCTAATTGCCGAGTTCGGCACGACCATCAAGTACCGTGAGGGAAGAAACAACGTTCGGGCTGACATGCTGTCCCGTATCCGCAGTTCACCAGTAGAGATATCTACCATAGACACTGGGGAATGGATAGATCCTGATGCCTTCAACGATGACGCTAGTGATGAAAGACTCCCTATCTTACATGGAATTAATTTGGATGTGGTCAAAAAGGAACAGCAGATTCATTATCCGGACCTGATCCAAGAAGCCCAAGATGATGAATCGTCCTACATATTACAAAGGGGACTATTGTTCTCTATACAGAAACCTACCCCTACTAGCGCTACATACCCCAGTTTGGTTCTCCCCCCAGAGTACCACTGCGACGTTATACGACGGGCACACGAAGAAGTCGGCCACATGGCAACACACAAAACGCTAGACCGGCTACGGGAGGCGTATGTGTGGCCGGGGATGCGAAAATCAGTGCAGGACGATCTCAACCGCTGCCCTACCTGCAGAGTACACAGTAATCGACGGGATCACGTACCTATGGGTACTATGCCCGTTGCCACCTATCCTACACAAATTATAGGAATAGACCTTATAGGACCTTTCGTCTCGTCTGAGAAAGGTAACAAATACGTTATGACGGTAATAGACCACTGCACTGGATGGGCCGAAGCTTATCCACTCGTGAACAAAAGTAACAAATCTGTGTGGGACGCACTCGCCAATCAGTACGTTTCACGCTTCGGGTGCCCGGAAATACTTATCACAGATCAAGGGCAGGAATTCAATGCCAATGAATTCCGTGCCTGGCTGAAGGACGTGGGGATTGACCATCACAGAACCACGCCCATGCATCCCCAGAGCAACGGAAAGACCGAACGATTGAACCGATTGAACCGGACTCTAAAGGAAATGCTGGCCAAATTAGTGAACAACGTCAGCACCACATGGGAGGATTATCTGGCAGATGCCTTATTCGCTTATAGGAATTCTGTCAGTACCGTTACCGGGTATACACCGTACCACATGATGTTCGGCAGGAGAGCACGTGTCCCGCTCACTAAGGCGTTGCAACATAACTTCGCACATCCTTTCGGGAACCGATTGGACGATTTAAGCAATTGTTTGCAGCGAGCAAGGATCCTTACAGAGCAAAGTCGAGTCTACAACCGCGAACGGCTTCAGCAGAGAGCGACTGCGGGAGTAATCCACGTTGGTGACAATGTGGTTGTACAAGCCAATGAACCCCTCCCTGACTCTAACGTCGAAATGGGACCCCCAATACGAAGTCACGAGAGTCAGAAATCAAGTCATATGGGTACGTAATCAAGCGACTGGAAAAGTGCGCACTGTGAACCGCTGTAAGGTCAAATTAGTCGACCCTAACTTAATTTGGGATGAAGTGAATCCGAGACCCGTGCGAAATTCGAGAAAGCCAGTCAACAGAAGTGCTGACTTAACACCTCTAATTAGCAAATCAAATGAGCCTGGCAACAGTACACCTGACCGTACACTAAGCTCAGGTACCTCAGATAAAGCTACAGCCGAGGAGGGTAAGTCCGCACAACCGCCCTCGGGAGAGCCTACAACGCATCGCTACAATCTACGAAAAAGACCGTCTCCATTCACACCCCCAATAGCCGATCAGAAGCGAGCCAGAATTGCTGCGATATGCTGTGTAAGGAAATTCTTCTATTAAATCTTCTCATCGTTTCAAGAACATTAAGCCAATCTACAAATCGTGTTGATGTGCATGAAGTCCCGGATGGAATACTTGTCGTCAGCAAGGGAAACCTTCGCGGACAGGTTGCGCAATGGAACGTCGTTGTATCCCTGGATGGGCCCCCAAGGATAGCTCAGTGGCAGTCCATGCTCACCCACATCCGGGACTCCATGAACATTCCCCAAAAGAAAATACTAAAATTCAACAGGACGTCGCCTACGTGGGAATATCGGCTGGATTCCCTCGTAAAGGTTCCACGCCGCCGTTCAAAAAGAGGATTAATCAATTTAATTGGACATATTAGTAAACTTTGTTCGGAACAGCAACAGAAGCTGACTTTGAGGAATGTCGACGAGCCATTCAAAAAGCCAAGGCAGAAAGGCAAGCTATTTAACATTTAGTAAATGATCTATCTACAGTTGTCAACAAGTCATACGAATTTATAAGAGAAAATCGCAAAAGGCTCTCTGAATTGATGGAGGCTGTGAGGGAAATTGCAACACAAATGGACCGTGTCGTGTCTCAGACCGAAGAATAGAAAGCATTGAAGCAACGCTCCACGTAGAGCGTGTTTTGACGTCTCTTGAAATTTATAGAGACAATTTTATTCGGTTGCACGACAAGTACACTCGACAGCGGGCATCTCTAGAATTAGGTCGCCTAACCGAAGAGATTCTGCCGCCAGCGGAACTGCAACACATTCTCTCTACTGACCTACACCACTATAACTCTCTACCTGACATAACCTGGTACTATGAGCACGTGGAAATACAACCTATTTGTGGGGGAAGGCGAAACGCTTATTTATCGTGCTAAGTTACCATTAGTGAGTTCTATCAACTACCTGTACTTCAATATATTTACATGGCCACTGCCGTACAACACATCCGGCTACTCTGCACAAATGGAAGTTATTGGCGAAGTGGGATTCGATACTGTAGGAGGTGGAATATCTCGCCCTCATTCGTGCCTTGGACGGGAACCGGTTGTATGTAGCACAGGTCCTGTATACGACCATACGAGAATGCTCTGCCCCCGCGGCCTGTTAACTGGTGACAAAAAACAGACGGGGGCATGTCATGTTTCCTTACGGAGGATGCAGCCGAAAACGGAAGTCCATGAGATCCAATCCGGAGAGTTTGTGATCGTCACATGGGGTGAAGACGTCTCCATAATGTGTTCTGGTGTGAGTGAACGCAAGAGCTCACTGGCGGGAGGTGTTTACCGTGTACAAATACCGGAACTATGTTCGTTAGTTGGTGAAGGCTGGCGAATTAAGGGCATCGTCCAACGACACTTCAACGCAAGTTTTGAAGGTGAAGCCATTGAATTGCCAAACGCCGTAAATATACCAAGTATCATAAATGAAGAATCTGTACTAAAATTATTTCAAAAGAAAATCTATGATAAGTCAAGATTGAATACATTTACCATCTTCACGGAGGTAACTTGATGGTAATCTGTCTGCCAAGGAGTTATATATATGTAACTCCTTTGCCTAGCTGACAAGCTAGTGATCTTGCAATTGTAATGGAGCCTCGAAATGATCCAGAATTATAAATCATTGATATAAAGTTTTACCAAGTTTAGATTAGCCCTGAGTGGACGTATCATTTCCACACAGACGTCCAGTAGGGCTAAGTTTAGATTCACAGGTTTAACGGAGAATCGATCGGAAACGCATAACAATGATCAGATCTGGTGCACAGAATAACCAGGATGTTTGGCTCGTGAATCAACGCTTCACTCCGAGGGGCGACTTTGGGTGTATTAATCAGTGTAAATTGGCATCGGTGGGCGATTACGTTATCTTCGAGTTGACTGTCATCTGACGTTATCATCAGCGTACAGGTTTCTTATCAGAATTTATTAATAACGTTCCACGAACATGATTGGGTGCGTTTTAATAGACCAAAAGAAAAACAAACAATGTCAGTCTTTTATGAGATATCTAAGCCGCGTGTTTGTCTGGTGATTCTGATCAGTATATTTAATGGTTCTAGTCAAATTTGAAATAAGTCATATCATGGAGAAATAGAGATCTCCCCACAGAGAGTTGCATAGGCCTACCGGCCGCTATCGTTTATGTATACATAGAAGTTAGCGACCGATAGGCCAATGCAAATCCCTATGGATCTCCCGCTTATTAACATATCATGAATAATATCCTCACTGAAAGGACGTTTGATTTGCGAGCCCCTGAACATGGAGCGTCCCAACGTGACTGGGCTGAAGTCTCGATTCCCGCCTGATTGCGTTAGCATTAAACAAGCCTTAATCTAACGCAAACCTAAACCACAGGAAAACTTAATTCCTACACTGAAACAAAGAGATGTTACACCAACATCCTGTTTACAAATAGACCCCAACGTTTCATGCATACTTGTTTAATTTCCACAGATTTCGCGAGGCTGAAGAAGTACGTGGATTGAGGCGATTATTACCAGCTAGTAACTCGCAACCAAACCAGCATGATGAGGTTTGCTGGCAAGAGATTCCTCTTTGTTGTGGTTGCATTTGGCAGCATGACATGGGTTATTATACATTTAAATCGAGAGGAAAACAAGCCACACGCTCACCAAGATGTTGATGCGAATTTTAGCTGGAGGGAGCGCTTGGCCATTACCATGGCAACCAAAATATACCGTCACCCCTCTCCAACGCCCGCTCATAATAATGTCGATCAGCAACCAAAAGCTTTAGCGGATCGGACGCTTCCTGCTCAGGTGCTTTCCGCGCCGAAACTTTATATTTCCCGATCCGGGCGACATAACTTGTCTCTGATGAGTAGGGACGACCCATATCTTCTAGATTCCGTCGACAACTCGAAAATACTCAGTGAACCTCCCAGCCCGCTTACGTTGCCGACTAAGAGTGTCAGGATATCACGTGATCCAGATGACCCGGATGTTCACCCATTCAAAGAACACCACGAGGCAAATTTCTTGGGCAGAGAATCCGACAACAATACGTACGAGGTCGTCATTTTCACTACGTTCACTGATGAAGTTGAGAGGCGTTTGATGCACACGTGTGTAATTGAAAACTGGATTCAACTGTCGACAACTGTGAAAACTGTTCTCTTCGACCGAAATCCGAATTCGTTTTTAGCCATGTTGGCACGCAGCCGTGGCTGGGATGTTTGGCCGATACCGCGGGTTTCCGTTTCAGGAACGCCGTATGTAGCCGACATGTACGAATTCATTTATCGGAAATATTTAAGTGTGTTCTATGGATTTGTGAATGGTGACATTCTATTTCCACCTGAAGTTCTTACCACCTTACAAGCAGTTTATAATGGTTTTCAAGTGAAACAAGAGAGAAGTATTTTAGTTGTTGGTCTACGCAATGATTTTACTCTTTCAAACACAACTGACCTCAACAAGTTATCCAATCCAATGTTCGTCAAACAAGAATTGAGAGGGCGTGTTTTGCACGAGGCTAGGTTGGATTATTTTTTCACTGAAAGGACAGGATTTCCATGGAAAAAACTCGAAGATTTCATCGTTGGTAGAGTGTCGATGGATAATTATTTCATGGCGTCAGCGGTAAGCCTTAGCGCTGACACGGTCGACGCCACCGCAACACTTCCGGTGCTCCACCTTCAGGGACCCGATGGAACCATGACAAGTAGATTTGCTACGCACTCGGACGATACGCACAATCGTAGACGAATGCTCAAATCCGACTACACGATAAGCCTGTCTGCTAATGCTCGCTTCGAAACATACATATCAGGTGACAGTATTCTAATCCGCCCGAGATCTTACCAGAAAACAGTCGAGCTAATGCCGCGAAGGATGCTAAATAAATTCTTACAAAGACATAGTCCGTCAACGGGTTAAACAGCATTGTTACTTATAAATTTGGCAATGAAGTGACTATGACTGTGTTATCCGTCCATCGCATTGTAAGAAATATGAAATTAAACCTTGATATTAATGTACCATGTTATCTTCAGTTACTGTGTTGCACTGTAGTTATTGTGAATAAAATAGCGAACCCATATGCCTGGCGATTTGCTCTTTAGTCCAAATAAGTAATCTGCTTTCAACAGTATTACCAGAGAAACCTAAAACCTATAATGTCTATGAACTATCAATATAGTATTTAATGACTTTACATGCCAAAGATTGTATCTTCAATTTTTTGTTTTAACAAACGGGACAAATAATCAAGTCTTTTTCGAATGACATTCCCGAAACAGTTGATATAAAATCTTAAAACATTTTCGTACATGATATTTATCTGCACACGATAGCCCAACAGACCCAACAGTCGATCGAGTACGCAAGCTCCACTTAATTCAAAAGGTTTAGTTCACGACTCTATTGAGTGCCAAATTGAATACAAACCCACCCATCATCATAACGTACCTTTCATCAGTTTGATGGAGTTACCCCCTACATCTGACATTAATTATAAACTCCAGCTTCCCAGATCCACTGGTGATATGTGTCATCTACCACCCACCCCTCCCGCTCCTCATACATACCCCATATCCTAAAGCCCGAGTGACTTCCCACCCTCGCTAACCAAAAGCATGTCCCATACCCGATGGGGTGGGGGGGGGGGGGGGCACTTGGCCTTATTCTGGATAGGGATGTGCCGCGGGACCTCGAAAACCCGTACCCGTCGTACAAGGTCAAAATGGCCAAAATCATACCCCGTCGTACAAGGTATTATGCAAATGTATAACCCGTCGTACAGATTGAAGCTGAAAAACATACCCCGTCGTCCAAGTATGAGGTAAAAAAACCCGTCGTACAAGTCGAGAGGCACATATATACTACCTCTATACACTTAAGTGCCCCCCCCCCAAGTGCCCCCCCCCCCCCCCGGGGTCCCATGAGATAGCTTGCCGAGGTCGTTGAGGGAATCTTACATTTTAAATCAGTTCTATCCTGGCCTCCAAGCTCAGCACATATCTCTCCAGCATTAAGGCGAAGTTGAAGTAAAATGATAAAGTTCTTATAAACCGTACACCTGGAGTTCGTGTCTTCCTTCATTACCTCCAGTGCGTATCGTGTATATCGCTACACCACACTTCACGACAACTCTTGTAACGGGCTAGATTCTTACGTTGACAAGCACAAGAGGACTGGTAACACCCATCGACTCTTTTATAAACTATTAGGTGAATAAATCTTTTGGTATTGTGATATCCACTTAACGAAACGGTTTTCTTTGCTAAAGGAGTCAAGTTCCCGTGACACAAGGGCCTTTACTGTGGTCTTTCTTACACATGTCCTTTACATCATCACATGAGCAAAACGCCTCGACTGCCAATTCTGATCACTTGAAGAATGTAGAACAACCACGTGACTAGACAAGTGTTCGTTAGGCTTTGTCAAGGAGAAGTGATACTCGAAGGGTTATACATTGGTCATGTAGTTTACATGTAGTGACCAAATCAACCATATACAGCATGATTACATATGTTTAAGTCGTGTGCAACCAACCGTACGCTTATATCAGCGGTTTTAACAGGATTAATCAATCGTGGTTGGGGGGTGGGGGGGGGGGCACTTATGTGGCCTCGGACTTGTACGACGGGGAATATATTATCCAGCTACAATATATACGACGGGGTATTTTTTGGGCTTCGTGTTGTAAGTTTTTCTGTTCCCAGCTATACAACGGGTTTAATAATAGATTACGTTTTAGTATGTCGAGATTTCCTCCCGGGATTTTACACCGATCGTTGATAATGTAAATGCAATGAATGGGTCCATATGTGACGCGCCAAGAATCTACAGTACTGTTGTCACAGGCGCCAACATATCTGATCTATGACGATTAAGCATCCACGCGGCATTACCCACTTCCACATCGTACGACGGGTTATTCAATTACGTAATACCTTATGCGGCGGGGTATGTTTTTTTTCTTCCATTATCACCTTGTACGACGGATTATACATTTGTATGATATCTTGTACGACGGGGTATGCTTTCTGCAATTTCACCTTGTACGACGGGTACGGGTTTTCGAGTTCCCGCGGTTCGCCCCTACCCGGGATATGTATATATGTGTGTGGTGTTTGTGTGTGTGTGTGTGTGTATATATATATATATACATATAATATATATAGATATATATATATATATATATATATATATATATATATATACATATATATATAGATATATATATATATATATATATATATATATCTCTATATATCTCTCTATATCTCTATATATATATATATATATATATATATATATATATATATATATGTAGCGTGCGAGTGGTTTCTAAAATAGCGAGTGGGGTAAATGTAAAACTTAAACTGTTGAACACGCTTCGCCCGAAAAAAAAAGATTGTATGGAGCCAAAAGTAGATTTATTCCATTTAAAAGCACAACACCAACTGCGTACGAGGTAGGCTATGCTAAGAACAGTTCCCTGCTCTCAAACATGCAAATATTACAAAAAGTCCCTCAAATGGAACTTACCAACGATTGAGGTGAAAATAATCCCAAGTCCAACTAAATCGGACGCTGGAACCAGTCACAACAACAACAACAATGCCACCTCGATTTGATCTTTGTGTGTGTCCGGGGTGTGTGTGTGTGTGTGTGTGTGTGTGTGCATCGAATTATAGTAGCCCAAAAGACCAACGTCAGGTTCTATTTATCACCTTGCATACTCCCGTACTTAGTTCGAAAGAGCTAAATTATAGTCGTGTTTAGCAACTAGGCCATGTACGACGATCTGATCTTCCGCGCTAAAACCCCAACTTATATAGTCCGGGGGGTCACGTGACTCCACAAAAGATACATAAACTAAATAATTAACTAAATATAACATTCATATGCAATATTAAACATAATACATGCACAGAAACATAGGAATCCTGAATCACACACACTGTACGAAAAAGAAGAATAAAACTGTGTCAATGTATAAATAAAGAGGCAAGCCTCTCTCTGAAAACCCAGAATGGTAAGCCCGCTGGGACAAAATTCACCACCCGCTACATATATATATACAGGCCCGTAACCAAAGGGGTATCTGCCGATACTTTCACCCCCCCCCCCCACCAACAAACGCATACATGCACGCATGCACTTGCGAACACATACACACACCACCTCTCCACCTTTCCACCTATTTTTATTATGTACTAGACAGTTATTAATATTCTATTATTGTAACACCATACTATCAAGCCTCCTTTTATTGCTAGCAATTATAACACTTTGGTAGCAGCATCCATTATATTGGTTATCACTCATGGCTCATGAATTAATGTTTAACCGTTCGTGACACCTTGTAGGTAAAGTATGCCTAAATTTATAAAACGAAATTGCGCAACCCCTTTTTGGTTACAATCGTGTCGCTTATTGGTCTATATTTAATTTATAGCATGACTGTAAACAATATATGTATCTGGAAGACGTTGCTACCGTTTACAAATTTATTTGAAAATAGTTATATGTTCATCTGTGCCTATATAATTAACACTTTTAGTCTATCTTTTGTTGAAAATGTATCTTTCACATTTCTATTGCATATTTATATAATGCGTCAAATGTAATATTCCGATTCGATTTTGTATGTACATATTGTTATGTCTATCATGTATGTTGCTGGCGCGCTCAAACATGCTCAGACACAAATAAACCATCATACACAAGGACAGCGGAGTGTCCTTTTACAGAGGAAGGGCATATTTCACCCCCCAACAAACGCATACATGCACGCATGCACTTGCGAATACATACACACACCACTCTCCACCTTTCCACCCACCCCCCCCCCCCCCCCCTGCCTCACCCCAAAAATCAACCTTTCGGCTCACCCCAAAAATTACTTAGAATCCCTTTAAGTTCCGAAATTGTTGTCAGTTTCCAAAACCTTTATATCCCTTTAGTCCTTTACCAAATTTACCAATCCAACCCTTTGATGTAAACATTCGAATCCTGTCTATTCCCTTAACAATTAACTAAGACCCGTTTGATCTCCAATTAAAAGCTCCGAATGACCCCAAGCCCCCGATTGACCAATCACAGCTCACCACATCAAGCCACACCCATCTTTCACTATAAATACGACAGCATCAGACACACAAAAAAGATACACACCCAGTAACTCGAACTGAGCAGACCTGTTCTGTTGTGTATTTTGGTTTGGCGCGAAAAATTTTCTCAATTTCCCGCCAAAAATTATTTGGACTCAGTTGAATCGGAGGCAATATTCTTCATTCGTTTTATTAGTTATCATTTCAACCGCTTTTCTTGTTTATCGTTTCTATACAAACGTTAGGTTGGACTTTGTCCTCCTTTCGTTATTTTTTCTTCTAGTTTAACTTTATTTTCTTTGTTTACATCCTGATTTGTGTATTATTTTTACTTTTTTCTATTTCATTATCATTTCATTCCACTCCCTCATTATGCAAAGTCCACTCTCAGTCATTAATCTAGAACCTAGATCTGAACTTAACCAATCCTTCCAATCACAATCAATGGATTCTACCACCACCTCATCCAACGATCTATCTATGGATGACTCAGACATACCAGAATTATCACTTGAAAACCAATCTCAATCTCAATCACCAAGAAGGAAACGCATCCACCATTCTTCACCCATTTCTCCTAAATCTCACTCTCCACAAAACACTCTAACATCATCCCCTATCAAAACTCCACAATATTTCAAAGTGAACGTCTACAGCCCCAAAATCAACATCACCAAGGTTAACCCTATTACCATTCAGAAAAATCTCTCAGATATTTTTGGACCAGAATTTTCAATTTCAAAGACAGGATCATCTATCACTCTCCTAGTCACTAAAGCACAAACCATTATACTGAAAAACACCCAATTTCTCGGAAAATTCCCAGTCATCATTAAAGTTCACAACCCAAAATCAGCACAACTGAAGGGCATCATTCATGGTGTCACCACCGACATCCCAGATGATGACCTTCTAGAATCCTTAAAACAATTCTATGTCACCTCCATCCGCAGACTGGGAAAGGTTACCCCTACCGAGTCTGTGGAACTCACCTTTTCTTCATCTCAACTTCCACCCTAAGTCCTCATAGGCTACTCTTCTCATAACGTCAAGCAATATATTCCTAACCCCACCAGATGCTTCAAGTGCAATCACTTTGGACATACTGCAACTTTCTGTCCCAATAACGCAGTATGTCCCACCTGCGGTGAACATCATCAATTTTTGGAATGCAAAAGCTCATTTAAGAAATGTATCAACTGTGGTGAAAGTCATAGTGCAGCCTTCAAGGGCTGCAATGCTTTCACCAAGGCCAAATCTATTAACAAAATTAAAATCACACAGAAAATTTCTTATGCCAAAGCAACATCTCTCCTTCCTCCTTCCCCTCCCATTACTCGCCCTCTCACTCCTCCTCCTCTTCCCCCTGGTCCCCCTCCTTGTGCCCCTAAACCCCAACGCATTCCCCGTCCTCGTCGAACCAGAAGCTTTACCACTTCCCCACCTTCCAAATGCACTCACACTCCTCAAATCTCAACTCTTCCATCTCCCTCTACCAACGATCCAAATCTTCCATCTTCATCTTCTACTTCCAAACCTTCAAACACCTCCTCTACCAATCCTGCTACCTCTAACCTTGCTCCCCCCCCCCAATCCACATCACAATCATCCCTTCCCCCACCATCAGGGAAAATTTATGACTTCATCTACCTTTCAACTGCCATTCTTTCTTCTCCTCTCACTTCATCATCCAAAGCCAATATTCTCACCGCAGTTGCCCAAGAGCTACTTAAAATCTCTATTCCAGCTCACACTCTAGCCCATGCCATTGATCATCACTCCACTGTCACCAGTCAACTCAAACAGTTTCTTCTCAACCCATCTTCATAAACAACAAATTCACTTCCCATTGTCTTCACACATACTCTCATGTTATCATTTTCAATCTAATATTATATATCCTCTTCTGCTTTCTCCCCATCTCTAATTTCACCCCCTCTCCTAATTCGTTTCCATCTTCCTCCTCACCTGCTCAACATCCTAATATTACCATATGGTCTTGGAACTGTCGCGGCATTCAATCTCAATTGTTAGAATTTTCTCAATATCTCCTTACAGCTAACCCATAACCTTCTATCGTCTGTCTACAAGAAACCTTTCTTAAACCTCCCAACCATATCTCCTTCTCATACTACAATATCATTCGCAAAGATCGTATCTCAGCTAGTAATGGAGGTCTAGCAATTCTAATCAACAAAAATATTCCTTATAAAATCATTGATTCTCCTTCTGATCTTGAACACCAAATACTCCAAATTAACATCTCAAACCAAATGTATCATATCTCCAATATTTATGATAATCTTTGAACTTTAGACCCCATCTCTTATACTCCCATCTTAAATATTCCACGCAATATTCTAGTGGGAGATTTTAACGCTCATCACCCCCTTTGGCATCATTCTTCCTCAGATGCTAAAGGTAACGCTCTCTTTAAAATTATTCAAGAATCTGAAATAACATTACATAATGACAGTTCCCCTACTCATTTCTACAATAATGGTCAAAATATTTTAGACCTAATTTTCACCTCACAAGAAATTTCACATAAATTCACCTTTTCAAATAGTCAAAATACAATGGGAAGTGATCACTCTATTATCTCAATATCTAACAATATTTCCTCCAATTCTGAAACACAATCACTTTTTCCCAGATGGTTAATTAACAAAGCCAACTGGGACCTCTTTACCAAATTATGTCATAAAAATATCACTTCCAAAATTTCTATAATACATTAATTAAAATTGCACAGCAAACTATTCCTACAAAATCTCCCCAAAAACATCATCTAAAATCTCATCCATGGTGGAATGACAATTGTTCCTCCATCATTAAACTTAGAAATAAAGCCAGAAATAAATTCTACCACAACAAAACACTTGAAAATAAAATTCAATTTAAAAAGCTAGCTGCTAAAGTTAAATTAGTAATTAAACAAGCTAAGTCCACCTTTTGCCAATCCAAATGTTCTTTTCTAAATTACCCAAATCTCAATCAACTTTGGCAAACCATTAACATCCTTAAAGGCAAATACGCAAAATCCAATATCCCACCTATTCAAACTGATGAACAATTTCATTTCACTACTAATAATCAACAAATTTCCGACCACCTAGCTTATCATTATGCAATAATCAGCTCTCTTAATAACCTCCCATCAAACTTTTCTCCTCAACCTCCTAACCCCCATCAGCCTCATCAAACCAATTCCTCTCCTCCTAATGAACTTATTTTCTCTCAATGAATTATCCAACGCTGTTAACAAAACCGAACACACTGCCCCTGGAAAAGACTCTCTTATATATCCCTTCTTCAATCACCTTCCTCCTGATTCTCTTGAGGTACTCCTAGACATTTATAATCAACTCTGGCTCTCTTCCAAAACACCCTCTTCCTGGAACACAGCTATCATCATACCTATTCTCAAACCCAATCAGAATCCTCACCTCACATCTTCTTATAGACCCATATGTTTAACCTCTGTTGCCTCCAAAATTTTTGAAACAATGCTTAATAATAGAATTTCATGGTATCTTGAACATAACAACCTTCTTAACCCCAATCTCTCAGCTTTCCGCTCTCATAGAAGTACTACTGACAACATTATTCTACTTTCCGATGCCATTAATAAAGGTATTCTTTCTGGTAAAAAAACCCATGTTATATTTCTTGACATGTCTAAAGCCTTTGATACAGTCCACAGATCCTCTATAGAAATTAAAGCACTCAAGTTAGGTATTAATGGTAGATCTCTTAATTGGATTCATAACTTTCTATCTAACCGCTCTATCCAAGTTTAAGCTAATAATGTTCTATCATCAATACACTTTACTGAAACTGGAGTACCTCAGGGCAGTGTTCTCTCTCCCACCCTTTTCAACATCTTTATTAACGACATACCAATTCCATCCACTTCTTCCATCTATGCTGATGACCTAGCTTTATGGGTCACCGGCAACCTTTCCCCTAAACTCTCCAAACTCCTCCAAAATCATCTTAATAATATTTATCTATGGGCCTCGAAATGGGGCATCTCCTTCTCTTCCCCTAAACCAATAGTTGTTCATTTTGGCACCAACAAAAATCATATAGTACCAACCTTTCACATCAATAATAACCCAATTTCTCATCAAAATTCCATCAAATTTCTTGGTATCATTTTTGACAAAAGTCTGACCTGGAAAGTACACATCTCATATACTGTAGCTAAGTGCCATAAAATAACCAACCTCATTAGATACATCAGTGGCACTTCCTGGGGCATTAACACACAAACCTCCCGTATCATTCACTCCTCTCATTCTCTTCAATATATTCTTTATGGAGCCCCAGCCATAATTAACACATCCAAAACAAATATTCAAAGACTTGAAGCTGCTCAATCTGCTACTCTTCGAGCAATCACCAAATCTCACCTTTCTACCTCCATACCTTCTCTTCAGGTCATTACTGGCTTTCTACCCATTCGACTCCAACTCTTAAAATCCACTCTCAAATATTTTATTCGTTCTAAAATCTATAATCTTCCTACTAAAATTATCTTCAACGACTCTTGGTATAATAGTATAAACAAAATACGCAAAACCATTAGTTTCTATACATTACCTATTACCTCATCCCATCCTTCCATCTCTCCAATTCCTCTTTCTCCTTGTCCTCCATGGCACCTAATTAAACCAACCCTCAACACAGATTTAATCAATATTACTATCAAAGATAATCCCATGCACAACAAAACTCATGCTCTTCAACTCATAAATGATCTACCATCCAATTCTACACATATTTACACAGATGGCTCAAAATTCAATTCCAGCACCTCTTTCGCCTCCTTTATCCCTTCACTCAAATACTATTACTCCTCACGTATACAAGCTTTTTGCTCCATATTCATAGCTGAAGCTCTTGCCATCATAAACTCCCTCTCTATTGCTCTCCAGCTTAATGTTAAAAACCCTATCATTTTAACTGACTCTCTTTCTGTAGTTTCAGCAATAACAATCCTTTCATCAATGAAATAAAACACCTTTCCACTCTTCTTGCTTATCAAAATTCTCACACAACAATAGTATGGATTCCAGCTCACTGTGGAATTCAAGGCAATGAAATAGTAAATACATTAGCCAAAAAAGCTCATTCCATTCCCTTTATTCAACCCATTCCTATTGATATTAATACCCATTACTCACTCATTAATAATCTTATAAGACTTAAATGGCAAGAAGAGTGGAATAAATCTTCTTCTATGCTTAAACTCATCTTTCCAACAATCTCTACTAAACCTATTATTTTTTCCAATAACACTTTCACCAACACTATTTTAACCTCTTTTGTACTAGAAAATCCTCCTCTTCAATTCTATCTAGCTAAAAACAATCATATAATAAATATTGATCCTAACTGCAATCACTGTCTAACACTCGAAACCTCTTACCATTTCTTTTTTCAATGCACCAAATATGACAATATCCGCTCTCCATTAATTCATAGCCTTAAAGTAAACAAACTTCAATGCAATGTTCAAAACCTACTACACAATAATATCATCAAACAAACTATTTTATACATTACAAAATCTAAACGTTTTGTCCAAACATAATCCGCATCACTCGCATTTTCATCACATTCAATCATCTCATTTATCATACTCTTGCACTCCTAGTTTTCTACTATCCCTCCCTAGTATTCTCTATCAGGGATCCCCATGAAATAGTCATGGGTTCTTTAGGGCTTATTCATCTTCTTTTCTTTTAGCACTGGAGTAGCCCCCAGTGTGAGAAACCTCCTTATTTGCATTTTCCAGCACTCTATTTAGGAGCACCTCATGATTTCATTTTTATTAGTTTATCCTTTCTTCCTTTAATTTTAAGTAATTAAAAACTTTTTGGGACCTGAAAAGAGCTGCCTCCGATCAACTGAGTCAAAGTCATTTACTTTATTTCAAGTATGATTTTCTTTATATTCAACATGCTTTTGGCACATATGTCCTCCTCTCCCCGGCTTTTTGTGGCGTGTTGGCGAGTCTAACTTTCTCATAGCCGTACATGGCCTCTGTTGCCACAAACGGCTCAAAGCTAGAGACAACGAACGAACGAACACAAAAAAGATACAGTATTCCAGAGAACCCGAAGTAGAACCCGAACGTGCCAGTCAGCCGCGACCAAATAAAGAAAATAGAAATTCGTACATAGTCTCGGGTATTATCTAGCAGGAC